>JAEANM010000995.1:0-30440 GCA_017656035.1 Myanophis thanlyinensis
CTACAGTGCAGGAATAGAAGTTCCTGAGCACCTTTGGTGGTAGTCTGAAGTCCCTCAGACATCTGAGGTGAAAGAGTCGTTGTCGAGTTCCTATGTTTTAGTTTTCTTAAAAATTAAATGGCCTTAGTTCCATTGAGTTCATTTATGCATTAAGGGTTAAAATGGATATTTGATTAGTTATTCAGTGGGGTTTGGATCTGGACAGACATATATAGAATTGCACTATATATCCATTTTTATTGAGTCTGAGCTGATAAGATCGGTATGTACCTGAACAACATTTTCAAAAAGATGTCAATCTGTTAATTAAACTTATATTTATACATATAGTTCAGTACTGATAATATAAAAGTATAAATTATATACTCATGCATGACTGCTTGGTATAATTGCAGCTTCATATCTGATTAATGTTTGCTGTCCTGATCCATGTCACACCTTAATATTTAAGAGAAAATGAATCTGGCCCAAGCTGTTATGAAAATGCAAACGTTTTATATACAGAATAGAACCTTAGAAAGGTTTTGACATGGTACCCACAATAATGAATAATATGCAGGCAAAGTCTCATGAGGTTAACTGAATAAGCAACCCTACTTTCTCATGCAAATAGGTTATGATTTCTCACTATAATAAGTCAACCCTTCTTAAGCTGATACCTGTCAGATATACTAAACTCTAAGTTCCTTTCCCAGACAATGTGGCTCGAAAATTATGAACAATTTATTTGATGTCTTTGCAGAACACCAAAAGGTTGCCAAAAATTGTAGCAAATTGTAGCCTGCATGTATCCGACTGGTATTGAAAAACTACTTGGTGGACAGAATATTAAAGCAAGAGCTGTCTGAATAAATATGCAAATCTTCCATTATGAAATACTCTGTGCAAATGTAGGAATAAAGAATGAATACTGAACTCACTAACAATTTTGATTTGATACTTGTTTCCTATCCTCTCTGGAATGGTTATCTATTAACTTGTTTTCCCAGTCAATTTTCCATTGGATAGAATTCCCACTATCCTGGAGCAAATTATAAGGATGCATCATTTTGTTTTGCCCAATAAGAAATATAGCATCATTTCAAGCCTTAAGGAAATATTTATTCCTATTAAAACAAGCTGTTAAAACTGTATTAGCCCATGATTTAATTTGTGCCTTTTCTAATCTAGGACAAAAATGGCAATAATTCTTGATGCTGAACAAATAGTTCCTCACTCCCTCACTCCCCATCCCATTTTTTAATCTTTTGGATACACACTTAGTTGCTGTAACACTTATGAAGAAAATATTCCAATGTCATTTGGTGCTAATGCATGAACTTCATATCAAAACATTTAGAGAAGTAAATGATTTCATGTAGAAAAACATGGACTGTGCCAAAGAAAAGTCACCCTACTGCACATTTTTCTTGGACTCATTTGGCTAATCTCTGACTTCTCTTTCCATCTTCTCCTTTTAACATTAAGGTCCACACAGTTTCAGACATGATTGTTTACTATGCTACTCCATTATGAAAATAAGAAAAAAAAACCCACATAGAATGAATTTGGCACATCAAAACTATGCTGATAATATGCATTGATCCAAAAAGAAAAGTGAAATCTGGGTTCAACACCATTGAGAGGAGGAGGAGGAGGAGGAAGAGGTTGTCATCAAAGGAGAAACAATCAAATAATAGATGTATGATAAGATTTTTGTACAAAACAACATTTCAACAAGTCAATTAATTAGTAATGCTACGGTATCCTGCCATGTCGAGTGAATGTAGGCATGCTGTGCAACCCAAAGAGCTGCAGGTGGTTACAACTATGCCTATGGGCAGTCATATCAACAGATGTTGTCATTCTAACCCAGTCAATGCCTAGTATGAAAATCAGCAGGACAAAAAGTAGAAATGGTGGCAGATTGACACAGCGGCTGCCAGTATTTGTTTTCAGAGTACAAAAAGGGGAATGTTCAGAGTTTTTGGCAGGGTGGTTATGGAGGAAAGTGGAATGACTGGAAAAAGATGGGATTTGTGGGAGGCGGCACAGAAGAATAACCAAATGGGCCTCACTGAGTTCCAGGGTATCCAGATGATAATATTATTTGCCATAGGATTATGGCATGTAGTAAGACAAGAGCTATAAACTAGAAGGTCTGGAATCTGGACCCTGGATAGGACTAGAATAGAATAACAGAATTGGAAGGGACCTTGGAGGTCTTCTAGTCCAACCCCCTGCTCAGGCAGGAAACTCTATAGTATTTCAGACAAATGGCTGTTCAATCTCTTCTTTAAAACTTCCAGTGACCTGACTAGATTTGAACTGAAAACATCACAAAAACGTTTGTAAATTTACTCAGGCTTTAAAATTCTCAGGATTTCATGACTGACAAGACATGTGGTCTTCCCAGATCACTCTGGTTTTTTTTTTTAAATTAGAGTATAAGAGGAGATGTGATCTGATGGTGATTCGCATTTCATTCAGTCCTTTGTACATCATGTTCTTGTAACTATGGTTTTTGAAGGGAAGAGTGACCAATGGTCTGGATCAAGTACCTGATGGACACAGACATTTTCCAGTTATTGAGAGCATATTCACGTCAGGCACCTGGAATACAGTGGCAACAAAAACTGTTGCTGAGTAGTCTCCTTGCGCATTAACCAGTGGTGGGTGGGGTTGGCTTGATGTGGAGTTCTCAGAGATGAAGTACATGAGCAACACTGGTGGAAGACCAAGGTGATGAGACATAAGTAAGAGCAGATTATTCCTCCATTCCTTTTGTATCAGGAGAATGCCAGCACTTAAAGTAGGAGAAATCATAATCAATAGGGCACATAACAGCTTGAGGAAGCTTTCTTGGAAAATGTAGCAATTAACACCAGCTTTCTTCTTTCTACCTTTGCCCCAGTCTGGATTCTCTCCCAAATGATGACTACTATTCAAAGACGCAGATGTACACTCATGAATTTCTGTTAGCATATCAATTTAAGAATTTCCTGTCAGTTAGAATAATGAATCAGTGGAATTACTTGCCTCCAGAAGCTGTGTGTGCTTCAACACTGCAGGTTTCTAAGAGATTGAACAATTGAAATGGTATACGGTTTCTTGCCTGAGAAAGGGATTGGATTAGAAGACCTCCCAGGTTCCTTACAGTACTGTTATTCCATTAAAATCTACTATGGGAAATGGAAATGGCATGAAATGATTTCCCCATGATACCTATATGCATACAAGATTAGGCAAATATTTTTGGTAATGAGAAATATGTACTTATAATAGATACTATAATAGATAAATAAAGAAGAGATGGAAGCTACAATTTGGAAGAAGTTTTGATCTCTGTCTGCCCCCCCTTTTACCTGGAAAACATATCTTGTGAAATTGTATACACATTCCCTTTTGGGGTTAGCAACCAGTGGTGAAATGCAGCCTGGTTGCAGTGGTTCTGCCAATCTGGTAGCGATGATGGCATTTGGCCTGTCTACCCTCCCTGACAATGTTTGGTGCCTCCCACCCACCCCTGCTCTTTTTTCTCCTGTATCCCCTCATATTTTTTTTACTCATCTGAAGCTGTTCTGCATACCTCTGCAGCCTTCCCAATAACCTCCGGTAAGCAAAAATCACCTCCGGCTGCCTTTGGGAAGCAACAATAAGTAGTTCAGAAGCCACACAGCAGCGCAGCTGGCATGCGCACACGCGCACCAAACCAATAGTAAAACCAGTTGGATTCCATCCCTGTTAGCAACATTATGCAAAACACAAAAGAGAGTAAAAACATTGTATCCTAGGTATTAAAAGGTTGAGATAAAAAATAAATGCATCGTTTTTCTTTCTTTTAGTTTCACCAAAACAGATCACATCTATTTTGTAGTTAATTCATTACTTCAGAGTCTTTGCCATTTACCTCTCTTAATGCCAAGCTACAATTTTACACACACTGTGATTGTTGCCAGATAAGCTCATTGGTAGTGAACTCTGCTCCCTAGCATGGCTTTGGCCAACTATAATAAATATTATTCAGCAATATAGAATATCTGTAGATTAAGTTACCAGGCTTAGTAATAAGTTTGCCACATTCAGCTTTTTTTTGTTAATGGAATATTTATGGGCAGTATGTCATACACAGAACCAGATCCCAGTTTCTCCAAGCAAGCTCATGCTATTTTATGCAAGCTGAGATGTATAATCTAGAGAATACTTGCAAGCTAGTATACTATTGCCTGTATTCCATTGTCTTGGGATACATGTAGTGTACTGAAACACATTCATATGAAATAAGACAGTGTGGTTTCTAGAAAATTTCATACTGTAGTAGCCTTAGCAATAGCATGTAGGCTTAGACACCATCACATAGTGATTTACAGCGCTCTCTGGGCAGTTTACAAAGGAAAACATTATTTACATATTGCTCCCAACAATCTAGACCCTCATTTTACAGACCTCAGAAGGGTGAAAGGCTGAGTCAACCTTGAGTCCATCAGGAATCGAACTTCAGGTTGTAGGCAGAGTTTGCCTGCAATATTACATTCTAACCACTGTGCCATCAGTGGTTAGTCTTTTTATACATAGAGTATTTGAACCAGATATCACGGCAATCCAGACTCACTATTTAATATATTCTGGATACACACAGCACAAAGGGGAATTAAAAAAATATAGGGAGTTATTTAATTAATTTAAGTAACTCACGTATATGTATGTAGGTCTTTCTAGATTCCAACCTTTTCTTTGTCCTTTCCTACCTACTCTTTGAAATATATTCTCTGCCTTGCCACTCAAAAGCTTGAAAAGGGTGTTTCACCTCTGCTCTGATTTCTCATATACCAAATAGTCTGTCTCCCATCATCTCTGTTGAAGGCTTATTATTCAATTTTATTAATCGCTAGTACTCTTCAAGTAGCCTGGGTTTCTAGCATTCCTATCTCCTACACCCCCGCTTTGGAAAGCCTCTGCAAATATATCAATTCATTTTGACAATAATTTTATACCAGGGAATCGGGAATGCTCTGTGGCTCGTGCTATATTGTCTCCTCCATGCATTTAAAGTGGTCACTGAGCTAGGGAGACTATCTATAATAAGGGACAGTCTTTGCAATCCATCTGCAAAATACGTTAATGTCATCTTTAGCTTCTCATGTGCCAATTAGGACAAAGTTTCATGGAGAGGGCTGGACAGATGACACCAGCAAGGGCCTTGACTGTGATGCGAAGCTCAGGCTTTATCCTCATCACTCACCCTCCTAGACACGGAGTTATTTCAACAAATCCATCCATGCAGCACCCATTTGAGTGAAAACCCTTGGCCTGCTGAAGCTGGTAATAAATCACGGACATAATGAAGTGAAGCTGTGATAGTGGAACCTAAAATGGTGACAGGGTCCAATAGGCTCTATTAAGCAGAAGAGAGATACTTGCTCCTAGTATGGTCTGCTGGGAGCTCAGGTAAATTATGTGCTCAACAGAAGGATGGTAAGCTTACAAAAGAATTTTGCACAAGATGAACATTGTGCCAGGAAATGTGCAGAATATCTCCTTAAAAGCACAGAGGTGACAGCCATCAATTTATAGCTTTTCTGTGCAATTAATATTTTCCTCTCTTTGACATGATTATGTTAAATACGAATGGATCTAACTGGTATTGGTGTGACTCAGTTTGCACTGTAAAACTCTGGGAAAGGAGTTGTATAACAATTGAATCAGCTGGACTAATTTTTTTAAAAAAACAATAGAAATATAAAGATAAAATGAGCTTCTTAGATTCATCATTCCCTGTTTGTTTTATGAGAAAATCCCATGCTGCCCCTTTTTTTCTTAACAATTACTAGAAATGAGTACAAGTAGTCCTTGACCTATGACCACAATTGAGCCCAAACTTTCTGTTGCTAAGTGAGACATTGGTGAAATGAGTTTTGCTCCCTTTTACAACCCTTCTTGCCACAGTTGTTAAGTGAATCACTGCTGTTGTTAAGTTAGTAACATGTTAAGTGAATTTGGCTTCTCCATTGACCTTACTTGTCAGAAGGTTACAAAAAGTGATCACATGACCCCGGGACACTACAACTGTCATAAATATGAGTCAGTTGCCAAGCATATGAATTTTGATCATGTGACACTGAAGCAGTCATAAGTGTGGAAAAGAGTCATAAGTTACTTTTTTGGTGCCATTTTAACTTTGAATGGTCATGAAATGAACTGTTGTATGTCAAGTGTACAATACAATAACTTGCAAATTATTGCGAGAATGGACAGGAAACTGAGGATCTGACCATCTCCACTCTGATTATCAGAGGGTAGAATTTTTGAAAACTCAAAAATTGCATCTTGCATAGAGGAATTTGAAGCCTTAACTTTGCTCTTCTTAAAAGCAAAGTCAAACAAGCCAAGTTCAGAAAGTAGTTGTTCTTGTTCAATAATAGTAAAGAAGAAAACTATTCTTAATGCTATATCATATTTGGACCAAGATCTTTGAAATGTATTAAGGCAGATAACAAAACACAGTTTCCATTCTTTATTTGTATGTGTGTGCTGTATGTGTACATTTTAAAATTCAAAAATTAAATTTCCAATGTTCTCTCAGCAAAAAAACCCCAACCAGATAAGTCTATTTTGCAATTGTGTAATAAACATAGAAAATGTGGGGGAAAGATGAACTAATCCTATCTGGCATTCTGAGTTTCTGGGGAATGGGCAGGATGTAAATTAAATTTTGGGGAAAAAAAATCTAGCTCATAAAGAGCTCAACTAAAGAAACCTATGAATATTTCAGGGGAGGGAAATATATGCTGAATAGCAATCCTGTGTCTTAAACAATAAACTAATGCTCTGGAGATTTGCAGAACATACTTGAGATTCAGTTTTGTTTTTAAAGGAAACAATATAATCCATTATTACTGGTTTCTGTTTCATATACTATTCAGCAGGATTCTGTTAAATACAAATGAATAAGAATAAATTGTTACCAGCTTTATGGACATCTGCTGTACCACATAGCACTTTCTCATGTGCTGAAGTTGTTGCTGAAATTGTTTCACACTTTACTGTATATTAAAACATCCAACCTGGATGGAGCTTCCCGGATATGTTAAGACCACAAATCCTATAATCCCCATTTCACCTGTGATGTGCTGGCTAGGGATCATGCAAGCTGTAGTCAACATGTCCCAAGGGTATCAGATTCAGTTGAGGAAACCTAGACAAATGTATCAGATTTGCTATCGATTCACACTTTATAAAACAGCAAAATGGGTATGCGGTGACCAGCAAAAAACTAAAAGCTGATTAATTTTTCATGCAACAACTGTGATACTCTGAGATACAAATATAGGACCTTTGTGTGCCCCAGTTAAAATGCTAGCCACTAGTCCTTGGGCCAGGAAAAATAAACTAGTAGAAAATTGGCTGATTCCCTATCCTGCCACCAGGCACTACGCTGCTCCTGACTGGTGTCCTTCTTATATGCAGGGGCCAGGGCATATAAAGGAAAGTGATTGGGAAATTCTTCCCATTTTGCTTCCTTTTGTTCCCCCCAAACATCAGCTACCAGCTATATTACTCATATATCAGGAGCTGGGCTGAGTTTTGATAGAGAGCTATGCTGATAGGTTGAGCCATCCATCAAAACTCACTGTGGCTTAGCCCAAGCATTCTGTAAATGTGAGGTATTATTTTGAATATTATTTACTGCTATTCTGTGAGCAGGCAAAACCTGCATTCAGTGTCTTTTGCCACTCCCATGCTATTGCCGATCATTTCCTTGGAGCCTTCTTCCACACGTACACACATTAAAGTTGCTTTGTACAGATCTAAAGAAGTTTCATCAATGCCAAACACCATGAATCTGTAAAACAGAAGCATCACTGGAATTATGCCTTCCTACAAATGCAAAACAACAACAACAATCCATTTGGATCTCAAGGGGAAGCTTGGAAGGGGGGTCTTGGTGCAGTGGAGAAAATGGTTAGGGAAGTTGGTGTGAGAATATAAAAAACAGTACAAAGTAGTACTTCTGCCGTTCTGTCTGTCTTCATTTTCTTCCTAGACACCATTACTTTTGTAACCATTACTTTTGGCATGGAGCTGTATTGCCACATCCTATAATGATAAAGATAATTCAATTTCCTTATTCCAATTTTTGTTTGCAGGAGTTGTTAAGTGAACAGCACAATCCGTAAGTGAATCGATATATTCTTACAGGCCTCTTTTTGCTAAAAACTGGCTGAAAAGGTCAGAAACTGGCAAAAAAACATTGTAAATTGTGGCCTGAAGAACACTGCAACCAGCTGCAAAGGTGAGCCAGTTAAGCAAGATTCTGAAATATGGTCATGTAACTGTGGGGGGGGGGGGAGGCACATGCACAGCTGTCCAAATTCTGGAACAGGGCCATAAATACAGTAGCTTTTGAGGGTGTCCATTGTAACTTCAAACAGTAGTTAACTAACCAGTTGTTAAGTGAGGATTATCTGTACTTGATTGCACCATGGTGATAAAAAAAAGTGGGCAAGCCCTTCTGTGTTCTAAGCCTATCAGAAATGTTGATTGGGTGGCTTAGAGTTTCATCAATAACAATGGATCAGTGTAAAGTCACAGATATATGCATGAGCTTCTGAAATCAGTAAAAAGAGACAGATAATAATTTGGCACTCTTTATTTAGCTTCTTTGCTAAAAACACGTGTTTTGGGGGGTGAAAAGTCAGCAAGGCATACTGTTTGTTTTGCTAAGTCCCTGAGTAGTTTTCCCAGTTGTTATTTGGACCTATCCATCTTTCAAAATAAGATATTTAACTAATTGGCTCAACAATGTGGTAGAGACAGGAAGGAAAACCAGTTTGAAAGAGTCAGACTCTGCTGCTGTCCGGGACAAAATGGTCCTGAAAGACAAGTACTGGGGGGAGGCATTGGGCTTCCACCAGCACAATCTAAGTCATTGTGAATGAGATGATTCTTTTGGGAAACAGTACAGACCATCAACAAAGAGACCACTGTGCTTCCAGGAAGACTTTCAGTATACAAAATTAACAATCTGACATTTCTGAACCTCACCACTTAATAGTTTTCATAAAACCTACACTATATACCTACACTAATGCCTATGACCAGGATGGCAAACCTATGGCATGGGTGCCACATGTGGCATGCAGAGCCATCTTGCTGGGCACACAAGCTGTCAGCCAACTTACCTCCAGCTGAGCGTACACATGCAATTGCAGAGACCCAGCTTGTCTTCAGGCCTCCGCTGTGTAGATGTGCGATTGCAGCAGGAAATTCAGCTGGTCTTTGGAGTGCTCCTGCGCATGCACACATGATTGCTCGTGTGTGAGAGTGCCTGCGTGCAGTGCACATGCATTGCACATGCAAAAACTGCATGCATGTGCAGATGGTGCGATTGCACATGCAGCACATGTGGAAGAGCCGCATGCAAGTGCAGATGGCACACACAAAGTGTGTACTTTTTGGCACTCAGTAAGTAAAAGGTTCACCACCACTGGCCTATGCCTATGTGTGCAATTTAAAGAATCTTATAAATGGTTATTTTTCTCCTTTGTTGCTATAATAAAGCCATCATTTAGCCACTTTGCAATTAGTCGGCTTCTGTTGCTAACAGCCACTATGCTAAACTGTTGACGAAGTATCAACTTTACAGACAGTCTTTCAATCTGTGTGGGGAGTGTGTGTGTATGTGGAAAGGAAACGGCTTGGTTGGCTGTAGGCTATACTTCCCCCTTCAGTAATTCCACAGTTTGGTTTCCCTGAGATTCATACCCAGGCCTCCTTCACTGTTGGTCTCTGCTAAGCTGTACTTTATCCCAACAGCTGCTCCACTTTTCTCAATTGTGAATTGTTCCTCTCTGCTCTCCCACAGAACAAGAACCTTCCTTCAACGTAAATCCACGTGGGTGTTACCAGCATTTTCCTTTCATAACTAGAAACCAGGGTTGATCCAGTGTGGCTCAGGTTGGCTTAACGTCTCAAGGGGGAAACAATACCAAAAGGAAGAAACAGCTTATGCTGGCCACTGCAAGGCTTTTTGTCTATAGGGAAATACTTACTCAGCACAGTATAGTTAAAGGTGAACTTCAGGCTGCCTCAAATATGCGTCAGGATGCTCATGAAGAAAATATCATGAGGACACAGCAGAAAAAAAATGATTGCTGGGGCATATTCATGCCACGGTTAGGTGAAAAGGAAGAAGTGGTCATAGACAGATGATGAACATGCAACGCAACAATATACATATTTTAATTTGCCCAATATTCTATGTGTGTGTTTCAAGATAATCAACAGACACAAAGAGTCCAGATAAAAGAACTCACATTGCTATTATATTATCCACAATCCCATTGCTGAAACCTAATAAATCCAGGTATACTTTTTCTTAACAGGGATGTTTGAAGATTCGAAAGCTTTGTGGTTTAACTAATCTTATTCTTTCAAGAGTGATTAGAAGCCTTAGTTGCATTAATCCTATTATTCAGAGTGTTCTGCATTTCTCCTTTGTGCCATTCATTTGGAGCTTTTCAGAAGATTTGGGAGTTGTTTTTTAATTGAGTTCAGCAATTGCTGAGTCTCACCAAAGAGATCGAAAGTGCGCAGAGAAACATTCAACAAATTAAAATCTTAAAATGAATACCCATCCATTTAAATTTTTATACTTTCATAGAGACTTATAGCTCAGCCTGTGCATAAAATGAAATGTTGAACTGCTTGAAGAAAAGCAATGTGTATAAACCAATTTACTTACATTCTCTTTGTAAAAGAAAAAAAAACACCTTTAGGATTTGACTCTATAGTCATATCCCTTTGTTTGGTAACATTTCAGACAATCATCTGTAAATGCTGTCTCCATGAAACCAGTCCTCTCCAGCTAACGCTACTACCCTTTTCTTATAGTTACTTGGTATTCGTTATACTTACCTAGACCAGGGGTTTACCAGCAATACCTAGATGATTAGGAGGGGGGATTAACACAGACACATTTTTTCAGCTATTTTGATATTTGGACAAAATATAGGGAATAATAGAAGTATTCAGGGTTTTAAGATAGCTACAGACCCTTAATTAATTTATTCATAGTTCATATGCTTAAGAATCAAAACAGAGAGACTCTACAGTTGCAAGTATTGTTTGATAAATACTATAAAACTAAGGACAATAAGTAATTAGTGAAAAATCATGCCACATTTATTAACACGGATGTTCACAGGAGCAATTTCAAGGAAAGAATACTTGGAATGTATTATTTATCCTCTTGATTTAAATATTTAGGAATCATTAGTACAGTCTGGCAATAATTAAAATAATTATGAATCTTTATTTTACAAAATCAAAATGAAATTAAAAAAAATATCTACATAATCCATTATCATTGTTACAAAAGACTGGAAGGGTAAAAATATTCTTTCCAACTATTATTTCATTTTTGAATGCTCCTAATATCAATTGGTTTAACAGAGAACTAAGAATATCTTCATTCAGATATTATTTTTTTAAAAAAGAAAAACCAGAATTAGGCAAGTTCTTCAATACCAAAAGTGAGATTTAGGCATATCAAATTTTAAAATATTATTTTGACATGTTCTGACTGAGACAATTATAAAGTGTAAAAATATACAGAATAGGCACTTACTCTGTTCAGTCAGGAATACATCAAAGTTGTATATCATCTAATTCATTTAAGTTATATGTAAAATATTAGGAGAAATTAGCAGAAATGTTAATTGGAATTAAAATGATCCGGGAAGCTTCCATAACTTCAGCTATGCTGATAGTACTTTTTTGGTGGCTGGAAACAATGGAGATTTTAAATAATTTCTTCTTGAAGATGAAAGTGCTAAAGTCAGTCTGCTTCTCAGTGTTAATTCTTCCCCCTTGCCAGTTACATAATAAAGCAAGGTCAATTAAATACAGATATCTTAAGGCACTTAAAATGTATTAAACAGAGAGACCCTACAAATTGTTGAAATCAATAAATCAATAGGCTAACAAGAAGTTGAAATGGTAATGGATTTTATCTTGCTCTGCTCAAAAATTTATGAGATATAGTGACTATAGTCTATTTTCATAGTGAAATAGAGATTTGTGTAGAGGGATGAGCTGCCTTGATGGGCATGGGGCAGTATTGATCTCAAGAAGGTTAGAAAATTTTGAAGAAACCATCACTGATGGTCAATTCTTGCAAACTGATGTCCTTTTGATCACCAAGAATCACAACCAATTGATTAAACTTCAAAGTATAAATACATATGTAATGTTATTTTCTTAGGCTGTTTTGTTTTTAATTACTGGTAGCCCTCATTTACTGATCATTCATCACAACAGAATTGAATGCCAGTCCTTAAAGATGCAGCCATTACAGCATTCCCAGAGTCATATGATCATGATTCAGGTTCTTGGCGACCTATAAGCTTTTAAAATGGCATTAGTGTGCCCTCATCATATAACTGCCATTTGTGACTTTCACAGTTGGCTTCTGACAAGCAAAGTCAATGGGGAAGCCAGCAGGCAGTAGCAAGTTAAAGACATGTCTTGACTAATTATTTGATGTGGTTTACTTAATAACCACAGCCACAACTGACAAACTGCTATAGTAAGCTGGCATGTTCATATGATTTTTCATTTTATAATTGTGTTGCTTAGCAATGGAGCTGTTGGTTCCAATTAGGGTCAGTAAATGAGGACTACCTGTATTTTTGTATTTATATTGCTCATAGTCTATGTATGGATATTGTGTTTGTTCAATAAAAATAATAAGAAAAGGACCCAGAGATGCCTTCCTAGTTCAGTAGTCAAAAATTTAGTCAAGTAGGATACTGCCACATGGCCTTGTGGGGAGAGATTTCCTCCTAGCTAGACAAATAGGAAGAACCATTATTATAGTTATAGAAGTACAATGGATAATTTTAGGCTGAAGTTTAGGCCCTATCTACCACACAACTATTATTGCAGGGAATAAAATAAAAGTGAAATAAAATAGTAATTAATGCAAGTTGCCTTGAGCTTCTGTTTCATGAGAGTTAGCCTACAGATGGACAAACATAGAGATGGATGGACCAGTCCCAAGGTACCTTACATAACTTAAAGAATTTAGAATTTATTTCTAACATTTCTGAATTAGAAGAGATATAAAAAGTAGGAAACTTAAGGAGAAAACAGTTTCAGATGCACAGGGCAAGCTCTATTTATCTCAACATTGTAAGTTAGCATTAATTGAGAGTCCTTTTTCTGGCAGTCCATCAAGCTTCCTCTGAGAGGGGAGGGAAGCAGGGAGGGGAGGGAGAGAGAGAGAGAGAATATGACTCAGCGAAGACAAATGATTTAACAATGGACTCCTGAAAGCTTGCTAAGGATGCTTAAGTCACTTCCATGAAGAAACAGCTGGTTTACTCTTGCTTCAAAAATAAAAAAAGAATGACTAAGCATCTACGTATCTGTTGTAACATCTGAAATGGCTTCTCTTTTGCCCATGGATATGGATTATTACAACATGTAATAATACTTCCAACTTCCACTCTGACTACGTTCAACTTTTTAAAATGTTTTTCTAGATATATCCAACTGTCATTTCCATATCACAAAATTGGCAGAAGCATATATAGTAATTTTTGCTTCATTCACTGCATTCTGACTGTTTAAGTATTCTGTACGTATCTCCTGGTTGGTGGATGCCAGCAATGCTATTCACAGTTCCAAGATAGTTTTTAGTTTAGAAATCCTAACTTGCATAATGTAGCAGAAGCATGCATGGAACTGAGCTTTGTTTGTACTTATGGCATACTTGCCACATGCACCCAAACTGGCTGGTATTGAATCCTTACTATTAGCAAAGAATGTATTAAGAGAAGAAAGAGAAGATTGTATCTAGTAAACTTAATCAACTTTATCTTATTAAAAAAAATTGCTTAGAAGAATATGCGCACTCTCCAGATTGGTAGTATAGAAACATCTTGCTAACAAGGCATCTGCTAATGCTTCAAAGACCTTAGAAATTTAAAGCCTAGGAGCAAAGCCTTAAGGCATATCCTTCTACCTTAATTCTTTAGGGAAAGAAAGAAGTATGCATTTTTAAGAACACCTACAGCAGTTTTTACCCACATACAGATATATGCCTGTGTGTTTTCCCTTATCTTGTTTTGCATTCTGTAGGCATTGCAGCATACTTAATAACTCACTCAGCCAACATAGCTGGCAGAAAACAGGTTTATAGATAGCCACACTTCTCTATACAGATTCTGGTGGATGATGAAATTTCCCAGAGCTATCCTCCTGTCCCTCAAACTTAAGATAAATCTGCAAATGAAGTACTGAAATGTTGGATTACAATTTTACAAAATATTGTCAGTCAACAGGGGTACTGATTTACCACCTGCTTAACAAGTACTTAGGAGGAAAGGGTTTGGCAGCACAAGGAAACAGCTGAAGACTTAATAGCTGGCCATCAACATGCCAATAAATAATTAAAAAGCCACACACAATCAAGCACCTTATAAATAACCACACATAGTATAACCCAAAGCATATACTCTGCTAGAAACAGGTTCCCTGAAGATGGGCTCCAGCATGAGTCTAAAAACTTAGAAGACTAAACCTCTGTTCCTGGTAACTGATCCAGACTGGATCTTGCCAAATAATTTATATTCATGAACACTGTTTTAAATGTGGATTGTGTCCACATAGATACACACACATATTTGAATTTAAATCTTTTGAGCTTAACATGTCAGAGAGAACATGTTTACCTATTTACCTATCTTCTTCAGTGAAGGTCTTCAGAAACTAATGGGATAATTTAATCAAATTTACATGCAGATGGCTGGTTCTGATTTCTTTGAAAGTATCACTCTAGTTTAGGAGTTCTCAATCTATTTTATTACAACAATCTCTGTTAAGGAAATTGGCCCGTCTTATCATCCAAAATCAAAAAGTTTATTAAAAGTCATTTATTTGCATACATATTGATATAGTTCATTTTTTTCTTTTAAATGTTGATCAGTAATTATCAACTAAAACTCAATATATTTTGTAGCTTAAAGCTTTAATGATTTGTTCAGCCTGGACTACTACTAACTCCTATCCTTGATTTGCATATGATAAATTGATAAATGTTGGTCTAGCTCAGGGGTGGGCAATTGTGGCTCTTTTATGACTTGTGGACTTCAAATCGCAGAATCCCTGGGCAAGGCAACCTAAATAAAATGGAGAAAATGTTTTGAGGTGTAAGTGTAAGGGTTAAGCCAGGGGTGGGTAACTATGGCTCTTTTATGACCTGTGGACTTCAAATCCCAGAATCCCTGGGCAAGGCGACCTAAATAAAATGGAGAAAGGAACCCTTACACTTCAAAATGTTTCCTCCATTTTATTTAAGGTTGCCTTGCCCAGCGATTCTGGGATTTGAAGTCCACAGGTCATAAAAGAGCCACAATTGCCCACCCCTGGTCTAGCTGATACTATGCTGGTTCATTTTACTCTTCAAATGCTATTTCAAGCCTGAGATTTTAAAAATTGCCCAGCCAACATTGCTTGGTCAATCTGGGTTTGGGGAGATTTTTTTTCTGATAATCTTTTAATGGATCAACTGTAGTCTTCCATATGATGGGTTGGCTCCTAATCGGCTTCTTCTTTTTTTTTTTTTTAGCATCTCACTTTTGACACCACTCTAGTGATGTCCTCTTTATATATGGAGGTGGGAGCAGATAAGTAGCTTCAGTCTGTCACACTACTAAATCAAATTAAAATGTCCCAATTAATTGATATGCCATCATGGCAATAGATGTTTATATCTCTGATCTTTCCTTTCTCCAACAGATAAATCTACTTCAGGCAGTTTTTTCCCCTTTACAGCAGCTTACTCTTTTTCCTTACTTTAAATTTTTAAGGAATGACTCAGTTTTCTATCAGAGATGTGTTTTGAAGAGTCGGAGAACTTTTACACACCTGAATAGAGAAATCCATCAGGTGTTCTTTTAGCTTTGGTTCATTGTCTATCTTGTCTTTCCCTTCTTCCCTCCCCAAAGCCCTCTTCTCATAGCCTTTAACCTTATTAGACACTGGCTCTGAAAATGCTTGCTAATGATCAAGCTAATTCCCAAAGAAATTGGTATTTTTCTTTTCATTAGAAATACATTAATTAAAGGAAATTTTAAAGGAACTGATGATGATGTCTTTCTAAACATGCTCTATAGTGTGATGTTTTAAATTTTCAGGAAAAAAGAAACATCAAATTCAAGAGCATGTTGAGAACTGATGTTGCAATCTGAATTGATTCCATTTAAAAAAATATGTGTACTGTATGTGCAAAAGTCCATAAAACTAGTGAATTGGAATTTGTTAATCTTGTTCCACTGCAGCAGAATATCTGTGGGAAAGGGCTCAAACAATTCAAGACCAGGCAATTACAGGCAAACTCACCCCTTTTTACATGAACATTAAAAAAAGCTAGGACTTTATTTAATCATTCCCAACATTTTGACTTTTTTGACACCTCCCCCCCTCCACCAAGTGTTCTGAAATGATATGGATCATTATTGCAGAATGAACAGCAGCTTTCAGTCAATACCTAACAAGATGAGGAAAATTTTATAATTTTAAATAGTATTTCATATGTCACTGGAATCAACGATAAACCCAACTGCTTCAAGAGTTTCTCATGATGTTGTTTCACCCCTTGAATAACTCTTAGAAACTATTTTTCTGTCTGAAAGAGTGGCTGAATGAAAATTTAATTTTTTCTCAGATCACTTTTGAAGTAACTGGATCATGCAGAACTTGTTAATGGATAAGTGTCTGCATTTAGGGAGTGACATGGAGGAAAATGGCTAACTGTAGTACAGTGGTACCTCTACTTACGAAATTAATTTGTTCCGGAAGCAGTTTTGTAACTTGAAAAATTTGTAAGTAGAGACGCATTGTACCTGATGCCTGGCGCCGTCTCTGAGCCCGAGAATAAGTACCTGCCCGAGCTGATGGCCTTTTGTATCTTGGAACATAATTTGTAAGTAGAGACTATTTTTTTCTCGAAAATTTTTTTGTAAGTTGAAATTTTTGTAACTAGAGGTCTTTGTAAGTAGAGGTACCACTGTATTCCTTCAAGCTGGGACCCCATTAGCTCCTTTGTATAAAAATGTAGAAATCAAGACATCAAATCGGGAATTTACCTGTCATTGGTGATTTTGTAGTTCAAATAGGAAACTGAAGCTTGATTCCAACATGCTGACATTACAAAGGATAGTTGAGTTTGGAAAATAATATAAAAATAGTATGTAGAACAGGATATATTTTATTCTGACCACAATTGATTAAATGATCTCAGATCCTAGAAGCAGCTATTCATCTTTCACACTATCACAAATTAAAGATGTCATAAAAGCAATGATTTGTGCCAAGCTGGATTTATCAACTAGATGATAACCACAAAAACAGAGGAAAGTGTTAAAATAGCTTCATCTTCCTTTCAATGCTCAATGGTTGTGTTCAACAGTCAATGTAAGTGTGCATACAGTAGATCACAATATTAGATTTGAGAGCCCAACTTAAAACTTTTTAAATGGATCATCTTTGTTATCTAATGGTGAGTCCAGGTCCATTGGATCTATACTTACTGTCTATCAAGGCAAAAACATAATAGGATATTCTTGATTTAATTTTTCAGCACAGTGGAAGTAAATGCTCAGGAAACCTGAAATTTAATGACAGGACCCAGCCTATCAAATTTCATTTAAATTCTTTCCCTTTCTCTCTCCTCCCTCCAGTTTATAAACCACTTTAATCACAATTAAATATAAGCTTCATACAATTCTTACTCCCTAGTTTGAACTAAAACAGAGGATAATATTATTCACAAATCAGAACCACACAAACAAAATGTAAGCCTTGGGATTAGTTGCTATTCTTCCCTTTCCCTTAGAAATATTTACGTTACTAGAGAGGCAAACAGTGAATTCAATGTTTTTAGTCTTCTAAATGCTAACAGGGAAGAAGCTATTCAAATATCAGAGGGAGATCCTGTTAAAAGGAGAGAGGCAATGACAGAAAAAAACATGCTTATACAGCCTTATGGTTTGAGCAGAGATGTCTACAACTTGGTGGTTTTGCAAAGAACTTGGTGAATTTGGAGCAATAGCACTGGCTTCAGTGAGAGATTTCTACAGGTGGGTGGAGACAGTGAAAAAAGGAAAAGTGTGCTTATGCTCCTTTTTTTTGAAATACAGTGAAGATGAAAACTGGTGGCTGAAGACATACCTAAACGAAGGCACAAAAGAATCTGAGTACTCTATTTATTTGGGACAGTCCTGTGATCACAGAGATAAAAGTCTAAAGTTGATTACAGAGGAAACTGGCATAAATCATACTCAGTAAAATTAACACAGCAAGCCAAAATAATTGATAGCAAGGCAGGAACTACATACAAGAGACTGTTGTTGTCGGCGAATGAGCATAGCCATATGAAACAAAAAAATAAAAATTACATCCTGTTCTCGTAACATTGGGATTTGGTTGTCTTGGTTTGGCACACTATGATTACAGGGACATTTTCAAATAGAGATGAGCTCAATGGAGTCACTGAACTTTCAATAATTTATTCATCTCCTCTTTCCTGTCCACATTAGAATGTCCAAGAACATGGAAAATAATGGCACTCATGCCCCAAATCTCAAAAAACACAATACAAGGCCAGTATTATGCACACTTAATTTAGATCCAAATGTTAAAAGTTTTAACTTCCTGTTCTACTATTAAGTTGACTATCAAATTATAGGCGAAGGCTAGCAACAACTATGAAACATGATGGCTAAAAACAGGGGGAGCATGTTTATAAATTCCAGTAGCCAAGGAATGTAAATGGGAGTGGGCCATTCCCATCAATTGCTACAGGTTTTATATTCCATACATGTAATATAGGAAATATGACTCTAGTGTCAATTGGATTCTTGGAGTGATCCAGTCAAGATCTTATACAGTCTGCATATTTTAGTACTTCAAACTTTAGTACTTTTATTCATATAGTAGTAAAATGGGTTAACATTCAGAAAAACCATATATAAGCAAATCAGTAAATTAAACAAAACTGATACAATATACCTCCTCTGGGAGGCTAACCTTGAAAGATACATGGCAGGCTGTTTGTTTATAATGCAAACACTAATTTGCATGTTAGGGGGAAGGGTCCAGACACAGTTCCAGGGAACAGATTATTTACAATGGTTAAGAACTGACAGATGTTATTGGTATCATCTGTTCAGAAAGTGGATTGTTTCTTTGGCAGTGAGATATTTTGTGAGCAAAACAGCAAGCTAAACTCAGACTGTGCATGCAATTCTCTCCCACGCGTTCTTTGCATCTCGGCTGAAATCTTGTTTGGCAACACAGAAAAGCCAAAATATATAAAATTATCTTTTGAGCTGCAGTTAAGGTCATGAGTAGAGAAATCTGGGGAAACGCAGGGGTGGGGGGGAGGGAGGAGAGAAAGGTCATTCTTCATTTACATAAACCTATCAGACAAAGCCCTCTGTATCGGATATTGAAAGGCCTGATGTGAAGGCAATGGGAAGGAGCAGTGGCATAGAAACAGACAGGTGCGGATGCTTTCTGAAAACATCACACAAATCCTGCACCAGAGACTTCCTCTGATATGCTGGCGATCACCATTGCCATCATTCACCAACTGTCAGGGCTGCATCCCAGACACACATGCGTGGAATTTTAAGCACAGCCACTTGCTTCCAGGACTTTCTCAATAAGACTAGAAGCTGTTTTCATTCACAGCTCTGTTCATCCTAAGGCTGAAGGTGTAGCAAAACGACGAAGGATGCAATTACCAGAGATCCTATACTCTGTCTCACTCGCTTCAGAGCACACAGCTCAAGAAATGGATGACATCAGAGTGCAGTAGAGATGGTGGCAGCAGCAAATGCAGCAGGAGCAGCAGAAGCAACAGCCGCCACCATGCGCTGAGCAGCCAGAGGAGCTATATAGACAAGGAAAAGGAGTTGGGGGTGAGAAGAGGAGAAGCCTGGAAAGCCTGATTAAGAATGCTGATTAATTGCCGTCTCATTCTTAGCTACCTCAAAGTAATGCTGCATCTGGTAATGAACGCATTGAGTGGACTAAGAACTGTTCATCTGAGAAATGGGCTGCGAGTGGGCCATGTCCACTCCTCATTGGTCAAGAGAACTACATCCATATGGATAGCAAGGCCTGGCCTTTGGAAGGAAGGAAGGAAGGAAGGAAGGAAGGAACCAGCTGAGCTCCAATTTTAATTCTTGGGTCTACAGGGCCATTTTAACTTCAGAGATGAAAATTTCATCATGATCAAAGCATGGCCACCCAAAACAATGAAGCACAATAATTGGGTCTGGTCTCCTAGTCTCAACAGTTCCAAGAAGGCGCCACACCCATTTGCATTACTCAGGTGACCTCTTGATGAGACAGATAAACCTCTAGAATGACTTTCTAAAAGAATGCAAATGACCAGCTGTCTGCAAGAAGTATAAATCCAGCCATTTCCCACATCCCGCCAGAACTGAAGAAGCTTCTTGGATGAGAAATGAAACTGCTTCAAAGAAAAACCAAAAAGTACAGTTGCCTCTTGAAAAAACTATCTTTGGGACAAGGATGACTGAGAATCTACATAGATGTCTAGTCTCCTGGGCTTCTAGATCTTTCAAAGGTCTTCCTTCAAAATGCAGCTTTGTTGAACCCTCAGGCCCTTATACATCTAGGACAACTTTGCTTCTCCTACAGAAATTATTTTCTTCTTTGAAATGTAGGTCATTTGGAATTGCTTGTATACCAACAACACAAAGAAGATTGGTCTCTAAGTTCTGAAAAGAAAATCAAGAACAAGATCATAGCTGAAAGGTAACCTTCACTTGACCAATCCAAATCTAGAAATAAGGAGGAAGATTCTGGGACTCATTTTAACTGTGCTGCAGAGAATTAAAAAATCCTTAAAAGGGAGGACTATTTGCTGCTGAAACTGGGCTCTCAAATTGAAATTTTATCTCTAGAAGGATATGAAGAAAAACAGGTTTTTGGAACAAAATTTGGAAACCGGATTCCAGCAAGCAGAATTCATTTCTACTTTATCCACAGTGAGTAACATTTGAAATGCTATTAAGGTTGAAACAATTTATCAGTCTATACATTTGGCCTAACATTTTTTGTTCTGCAATGCAGGCTGTTATGAAAAAAAAAGGCTATGGATTTGATCAATTTCTTGGAGAAGGGAGAGAAATGAATAATTTCTTTAGAAAAGTCTTTGAATTAAAAAAATATAAACCTCCAGAACTATAATTTATGGATACTTACTCAGGCAAAAATAATTGGAATTTTCTTCTGTACTTATGTAGATTACGTTTTACAATTTACAAATACCGTGAGTGAAATATAAAACTATTATAATAATTGTTTTGTTTACTTGATTATTTAATTAACAATAAACCCAAAAGCAGCCAATCTCACCTGCATATAAATTTGATTTGGGCCTAAAGCGATTTGATCAGTTGCACTTTAAGTAATTATTTTTTCAATATTTTAACAGGAATTTTGAAAATAGGAGCTGAGTTTGGGGTAATGAAAAATCTCTCCTAATTATGTAATTGGTATGTTTTCATTTGGGAAAAAATTTGGCCTTAAATTTTCGATTGTTAAATATCCACCTTAAAAATGCCATGATTAGAATCTAGAAAAAAATCCACTTACCATAAGTTCACAAAAAATCAATGAACTTTGTAACTGATAAGGTGGCAGATGACAAAAGGCTGTTGACATTGTTTTTTTGGGTTGTTTCAAATGAGATTTTTTAGCAAATATTACCTTGTTGAATCTGTGGAGAGAATAAATAGAACCTGTTTAAAACATGTAATGGCAACATGTTTTTTGGTATTCTTACTTATTATTCTTAATTGTGAACTTTTCTAGTGTTCCTAATCTGAAGGTTATTCTTTGCCAATATATCTTCCCTTCTATGCTGAAATTATTCTATTCTGTTTTTAATTTAGTGTTGAATAAACAGATTTATTTTTATAAGATAAATGAACCCAGTAGTTTCTAAACAATATTGAACCACACAATAATTTCTAAATAGCTAGGCAAATCTCTAAGTGTATGAACTAAAACAGAAAATACATTTTGAAATAACAAATAAGCTTCCTAAACCCAAGGAAAACAGAAGAAAACATGGATTAGCTCATCTGAAAATCTATGCAGGGAACTTGCATTGAGCATCATTTATCTTATATGGTACTAGATTATTCTTTACTAATTTTAAAATGAAGTATAAAATATTTGGTCATTATGTTAAAGGATGTAGCAAATCAGTAGCATGTTAAATAGCAGGCAATAATGTATGCAATGCAGATTAAGAAGCAGGTTCCAATACAAATTATAGTATGAGTAGTGTGTATGTGTGTGTGTGTGTAATTTGTGTGTATGGGAAAATTTAGAAATCACGTCAGTGACTTAAATACATTTCACCATAGTGATGGAAGACAGTGACCAGATAAACTGAATTGATCCTGCTCAGAATGTTGTCCAGATGTTAAAGCATTCACGAGCAGTTTCAATGTCCCTCCTTTCTTTACCAATATTTTCCTCTTTCATTTGTGTTAAAATGCCCTTGTAATACAGATATGTATCAACTATGAGGCTGTCCCTTTCAAATATAGCACATAGATAGGCCAGGTTCAGAAGGGAGGATTCAGTTCCTATATTAGAAGGAAGAAATTAGATATTGAGATAAGTTAATGAGAAAATGTTTATGGTAGGTTAAAGCAACTAGAATAGCTTTCCTCAACCTTTTGAGCAGTGGTGAAATTAACAATTTTTTTTAACTACCGGTTCTGTGGGCGTGGCCACAGGATTAAACATCACCAAGCACAGAATTAAACTTCACCGAAGTTACAATGTAATAAGGGGAGAGGCAATTTCTGTGAGCAAGGCAATAAAGATTAGGCTAGAAATAACTGCTTTATTTACAGGATTAACCCTGTAAAATTAATCTTTACAGGATTAACCCTGCAGAGTGGTAAAAAAACAAACAAAAGGAAATTTCTAGAACCGGTGCAAATTTCACCTCTGCTTTTGAGACTGGTGGAAACCTTGAAGTATTTTTCTGGCCTTCGAGAACCCGTGCACATTCTAACTCAAATATAGTTAAAAAATTATTGCATGAACTTCATGGCTAGGCCTGTGTATATGCTTTAACTGTGTTCTTAAACTAAAACTAAAGAAGTACACTTTTTTCCATTCCCAATTCTCCTCTCCACCCAATCTTTGCGGATGGATTTTCTATCACTGGTGTCTAGATTAACCCAGTAGTGGAATTCAATTTTTTTTCCTACCGGTTCTGGGGGCGTGGCTCAGTGGGCGTGGCTGGGAGGGGTCATGTGACTGGGTGGGCAGGTTCTGTAAGCAGGGCAATAAAGATTAGGCTAGAAACAATACCAGAATGTTTTTTCCTGCCTTCCTTACAGGATTAACCCTGTAAATTGAAAAAAAACAAAAGGAGATTTCTTCTAACAACCAGTTCTCCGAACTGCTTAGAAAATTTACTACTGGTTGTAGCGAACCTGCTAAAACCTGTTGAATTTCATCTCTGGATTAACCTTGCGCAGGATCCCCCATGGTCTCCTCTGAGATGAAGCCTTGCTGGGCCTGCAGAAAGGCAAACATGTAGGCAAGGAAAGCCCTTGCAAGAGACTCTAGCAGTGTCTCTCTCAAGGACTCTGCCATCACCTGCTACTCCTCTGTCGTCTATTGGTGGACACTGCGGTGGGCCATCCCAATGTTGGAGATTGGAGGTGCTTTGTTCCGCCTTTGCTTTTTAAAAAATAAATCTTGGGAACCCCAGTTGAGAAAATCTTCCCTTAGAATATCACTGGCTAGATCAAGGGTGTCAAACTCGAATCGTCATGGCAGCATCACTTGACATATCGGAATTTTTTTCCCCCTTTGCTATACCAGGCGGGGGCGGGGCCAGCTTGTGATGCATCTGGCCTGTGGGCTGTGAGTTTGACAGCCCTGGGCTAGATTGTGCTTACCCTGTGAGAATAATGGGTTCAGTCAACTAGATTTTCAACTCTATCATTGGTCTTTTATTTAACATCTCTCTCTCTCTTTTTCAAATGCAACGTTACAATTACATTTTTCTATAGCCCTATTTGGAGAACAAACATATAAACACTTTTTAAATCTTGGCAAGTAATAAGCTGCAAATATACAGAACCTGAGGAATCTTTGTTTCCTGTTTTGAATATTTGGAAGCTAATAGATGAATGGTTATGTTTTGATCCTGAATCACATGGGGAATTAATACTTCAAATAAGTTGATTTTTAATTGTTGTTTTAAAGATTTTGAGAGATTATTACATTTTGGATTTTAAACACGCACACAAATATACATGCAAAATATATTGCACTTGAACAGAAATGAATCATTTAATTGTATAAGGTATTAAGAGATTAATTTTATATTTGATCTGTGAAAGAAAGAATTTGAATATCAATTTTGGAAAACCAGTGGAACCAGGCATTAAAAATGTCATTTAAAACATTTCTAAGATTTAAAACTAAAATTTGTTCATCAAAAATAGTATTTTAAGTATATTTGATCCCTCAAAGAATATTTTACAAAAGGTAGATATTAGAATTCTTATGTTGGTGATGTACGAATTTGAACATTTTTAACTCATGTGATTTGATCTTATTTTGCTAAATATTTGTTTTGGTTTCAAATTAATGCATATACAGCACTAATACAATTTTGGAAAGAAATATACTTAAGGTCTCAAGGATGCTTTATTCTTAAAACAGTCATTTTATGAAGAACTTTGCCCTGTTTACAAAGAAGGACAAAGAAGTTGATTCTATATATGTGGAAAGAAAATCACTCTCCTAATTTTAAAGAATGGATTCAGGATACGAATCATACCATTTCTGAAGTCTTTGTTTTCTACAAATGAGATGATGGTACAGTGCACTGCCTTGGGGTTCAGATTTAATGATAAGCTTAATGACTGAATTAATTCCATATACATATTTGTAATTACATGGAAGTTTTTTTGTTAATCTAGCTTTTTAGTACCTTTAGCTCAAATAATTATTATAACATATTTAGGGTTTTTTATTAGTATATAATCCATTTCATATATTTTCCTTTGTGTTTTACCATATTAAAAATTAAATTAAAAAAAAAAGAAAATAAGGCAGAGAGATTATCTGCTTCCTTTTACATACAAGGAAACCATGAGGAACCAGAGACATATTAGATGTGAAGGGTAGATTATAGAAAGCAGGCCTATTTGTCATGAATAAAAATATATTTAACATATTCATTAATAATTTGGAAAAAAACCATGGAGATTGGATTTATGTTGTGCGCTTTTGACTAAAAGTAAATGGAAAGGATATAGCAGATTTGAATAGCAGTTGTTTGATCTTGTGAAATGGAATTAATAAATACAACAAATGCAAGGAAATAAAGATGAAGGTTTGCATATGAGTGAAAAGTCAAAAATGAATATCAGAAACCATGAATTGGTTTAATCTAGATTGTTGTATGTGGGTATGAATTTGGGAATACATAGGCTGATGATAGTTGTATACAGTGGTGGGATTCAAATAATTTAACAACTGGTTCTCTGCCCTAATGACCAATTGAACCAGCAGTTCTCCGAACTGTTTAAAAAGTTAACAACTGGTTCTAGTGAATAGGCACAAACTAGTTGTATATTATACTCCAGTTAATAATAATAATTGAGAGGCAAGACAAAAATCATACCGTCTAGAATAAATGTAATGCAGAGAAGAGAAATATATTCTGATAGGTTATATCAGTGGTGGTGAACCTTTTACTTACCGAGTGCTGAAAAGTATGTGCTTTGTGCATGCCATCCACACTTGCATTTGGCTCCTCCACATGTGCTGTATGTGCAACTGCACCATCTGCGCATGCATGCAGCTTTTGCCTGTGCAATGTATGTGTGCTTCATGTAAGCACTCATACACACATGGGCAATCATGCGTGCATGCCCAGGAGAGCTCCAAAGACCAGCTGGATTTCCTGCTACAATCGCACATATGCACAACGGACGCCTAACACCAGCTGGGTCTCTGCAATCGTGCATGCATACATGTGCAATCACATGTGCATGCTCAGCTGGAGGTAAGTTGGCCGACAGCTTGTGTGCCCAGCAAGATGGCTCTTTGTGCCACCTGTGGCACCCGTGCCATAGGTTCGCCATCATGGGGTTATATGAATGGATGGGTGAAAATAAGACAAGAGGATACAAAAATGTAATTGGGCTATTGGAGGGCCACAATGAATGCAAATAGTGAGTGATTAGTATACCTAGAAAAAAGTCTGCTTGAACAAGTGGTTTAAGCATCTATTGAAATATACACACAGCAAAGGAAAAAATGTATATGATCTGATTATTTACAGTAGAGACTGAGTATTATCATACTGTTATTTAGGAGAATTAGAATGAGAAGTATAAAGGGGAAAGGAAATAAAAGCTGCTTGGAATAAAATGAAAAGGATTATATTATAGAGTGCATAGAGAATAACAGAAAATATGAAAAGGTGCCTATAAGAGAATGATAGCTGTACAAATGGGGAGAGAAAAAAGATGCTTCGTTGCAAACAATGTAGTAAGAGAGCAAGGAATGGTTAAAAGTTGGAGAAAATGCAGAGGAAGTTTGATGAAAACTGAAAGGAAGGGGAGAGGATAAAGTGGGCTAAGCAAGAAACTTCCATCACAGCGAATTTGATTAAAAATAAACATTATTAAATGATCTGAGATGAAACTGAAATGATGAAATGGGGGGAGTAGTTTAAAGACTGATGTGGGAATATATATTGATATGTCAGAGAGAAGAACTGAAACATATGCCATGTAAGTTAATACTTAAAAAATGTTGGACCATTAAGTAGTGAAAAACTATGAGAGTAGAAGTATACATAGGTAACTTGACAAATGCTAAAATATGAATGGAATTTATTTATAGAATAACTGTAAAAGTAAACATAAACGTTTCCCTGACTAGTCATGTACAACTCTATCAGGTGGTGTTCATCTCTGTTTCTTAGGCGAGGGAACCAGTGTTGTCCAAAGACCCTTTCTGTAGTCATGAGGCCAGCATGGCTATATACAAGAGGTGCACAAAATGCTGTTACCTTCCCATTGGTTCCTATTTATCTACTCTTATTTTCATGCTTTCAAACTGGTAATTGGGCAAGAAGTGGGGCAAGTAACAGGAGCTCACCACATTGCGTGGTGCTTGGATCTTGAACCTGAGCAACTGGTTTAACAAGCATGTGAAGACTGCATCACTACTTGGTGTTGAAAAATACCATTTTTGTTTCTCTATACAAAGAGAAAAGCAACAAGAATTTATTAAATTTCAAAGAATGAAAACAAGTGAGTGCAAAAACCACAGATTTGTTAATTTGGTAAGTGTGCTGAGGAATGAACGTATTTGGTGGGATTTTGACTAAAAGGATACAAGAGGTGATAATTACCAAAATTTGGGAAATGTTGATGGGCAGGGATGTTACAAACCAGGTTTTTGCTCTTGAGCAGTTCACTAAGATATGTATTTTCTGATTTAGTAAATGTTTACAAAAAAGTGAATTTGTTTCTGTTATGAAGTGTTATGTATACATATTCAGCTGACAATTGACAGCTGAATGCAGTAAAAGCAATGTATGATGAAACTAAAGGAGAATAAGAAAACAAAATGATTCAATATTGAGCAAAGAGTAAGATAAGGATATGTGATGCCCTCTTGGCTGTTTAATTATCTATGGATCAATATGTATAGAATACTTATTGTGCAATTAGAGATCTGTTGGTTGGTGACATGATAATGTATACATTTGTATGCAGATAATGTCATGTTGTCAGATTACCATCTCAGAGATTTGCACATTGCACATATATTAAATAGAATAAGGATCTGAAAACGAATGTGTCACAGTTCAAGTTGGGTTTGATAGAGAAAGTGGAATGACTGATTGCAAGAGTGAAAAATAAAAGCAATGCCATAGGTTCTTCAGAAGAATGTTTACTAATAATGGAAAAATGCCTGAAGAACTTACAGAGAAACACTGTATGTTAAATACAGTGTGAATGGGTTACTGAAGAAGTGTGTGTACAGTACATTAAGTTTGGTGAGTGACTGGAGACCAAATATAAAAATGACTATTGTAGAAAAAAGTACATTGATGTGGTTAGGTTGCATACAGAGAATGAATGAGGATGGAATTGCAAATAAAATACATGAAGGATGATTAAGTTAGTCAAGGGTGAGTTGATGTGACTGATGAGATCTCTACAAATAAAATGGTGATAATTTAAAGAAAAAATGCAATGAATGAAGTAGTGTGAGTTAGAAGTAGGGCTATTTAAAGGACAGAAAGGTATGATAAAGCATATTGAATGATTCTAGTATAAAGTAGATTTAATTCTTTTTCTTACCTTTATTTCTTATTCCTTTTTAATACTTCACATAATATTACTTATCTCAAAAAGAAATAGCAATGATGGGCATTATGTATCTACATAGGTATGAAGGATTGATTGATTTATTAGATTTTTATCCCACTTTTCTATCAGTTTAAGGTGATTTACAAACACAATGCTCCATCCTCTTATTTTCTTTGTAACACCACCCTTGTGGAGTGGGTTGTGCTGGAAGACAGCCATTAGACCATACACCTAGACAGCTTAATGCTAAGGGATCAGTAGAAATAAGTTTCCTTCCAGCTTAGCATCTTGGTCACAATATCAAATTCACTGTTAAGCCTTGTTTTAATGGATTAACTAGGTTAATTAAGTCAAAGAGTGAATTATTATGCTATTACAAATTAATTATTTGTCTTATTTTTATGGTGACATTGTTATGCAAACAATTTCAATAAATGATGTATTTTGTATAATTTGTATAATATCATCCTGCAAATAACAAATTGCAGCAGAATTTGGTCCATGATATGCAGAATTTGTTGAGTTCTAACATGACTAAAGTTTCACTGTATGTAGAATGGATGTAGAAACCTAGTACTAAACAAACATTTGTCTTTCATGATTCATGACGCTACAATATATATTTGGAATAGAATTATGTCCTTGACTTACAAGCACAAGTGAGCCAAAAATTTATGTTCCTACATGAGACATTTGTTAAGTGAGTTTTGTCCAAGTTATGACCTTTCTTGCCACAGTTATTAATAACATGATAGTTGAGTGAATCTGGCTTCCACATTGAGTTTGCTCTTCAGAAAATCATAAAAGGTGATCACATGACCCCAGGACACTGCAACGGTCATCTGTATGAGTCCATTGCCAAACACCTGAATTTTGATCATGTGGCCATGGGAGTGCTGCAAGGGTCATAAGTTTAAAAAATGGTGCTGTCACTTTACTTTTAGTGCCGTTGTAACTTTGAATGGTCACTAAACGAACTGTTGTAAGTTGAGGACTATCTGTATGGTGTGCATAGGACTACATATTACAACCTTATACAGATCTCTCCCTCTGCTCCCCTCTTTCTGAATGATGCCTCGAACTTAGAATGGTGCATTAATTGTTTTACTTCTAACAATGTATTTTTGCTAAAGAAACTTGGGCTATAAATAATGGCAGCATAGTGAACAGCTGTATCTTACTCAAGGCACTGAGCAAAGCCATATGCTGTAGATTGATGGAAGAGGGTGTATTTCCCCTAAAAAAAGAGGAAGTTTGTAGCATTTTAAAAGAATAAACAATCCATTCTAAACATATGCTTTTGGTAAAGTAGAAATTACTGCCTCAAATGTTTGAAATGTATCTGGCTTATAGCCAGAAAATGCATATCAAATAAGTGCCTTGACTATTCTCAAAGCCAGCAAGAGATGACATTGAGTTGTTCACAACTTTGCCATGTTAATGAAAACTTTGTGTACAGGGAAAAAAGGGTTTCAGTTTTGAATCTAAAATGTTATGCATTTGATTTCATGTTCTTGCAAATTAAAGCAAGGAACAAATCTGAATTCAAGCCCCTTATGTTTCTCTGTCTTCTATTTTTAATACGGGCAATTACTAAATCTTGAGCTAAAGTTAAAGTAAACATGTTGGATTGGAGCAATGGGAAATTGCTATAGTAAGGATAATAAATTCCTCTGCTTTAATTAAATCTCAGGAAAAAAAGCCAAGAAGGAACTTTTCCTATAAGACTTTTGGTAGCTTTGGAGGGAGGGGACTGCAAGAGAGAGAAAAAGACAGTGAAGCTTGGAGTCTTTGCTAAGCAGGAAAGGGTGAAGACAGATTCTCCCTAGCAACTCACAAATTTAGTAGTTATAGACCAGGGGTCCTCAAACTTTTTAAACAGGGGTCCAGTTCACGGTCCCTCAGACCGTTGGAGGGCCGGACTATAGTTAAAAAAAAAAACTATGAACAAATTCCTATGCACACTGCATATAT
>JAEANM010000996.1:0-30428 GCA_017656035.1 Myanophis thanlyinensis
ATCAATGGAAATTTATCTAAAAGTGCAAGGAGAAGGCATTTTCTCATATGATCCAGGATTAAATAGACTGGATTTTAATTTAGTCAGTTTGCAACCAAAATCCCTCCAGGCTAAATAAAACAGCTTCCCCTCCCAGTTATTGTACAGACAGCTAATTTTCTGCACCCTTCCTTCTAATATTCAATCTTATCTCTTGCCAGATAGAGGTTTCAATATATTGCTAAATTTGTTTTCTTTACATTTCCCATTACAGCTTTTCATTTGCATGATAAATGATCAGAGGTGGAAGTAGGAGAAAACCAAGTCCAGCTCTTATTCATCTGAGCAGAAGAAAGGCGGCGTCCCCCCCCTTCCTGCTTCAGGCTGAGCCATGGGAGCTGAGCTGCCCAGCCAGGAGGCTCCTCTAGCTCAACAGGCAGCCTGGCTGCTGATGGGGAGGCCCCCACCCTGGGAAGGGGCAGTTTGGTGCCCACATTCCACATCCACCTGGAGGAGGAGGAGGAGGAGGAGGAGGCAGCAAGGGGTGTCTGTACAGACACACACACTCACAGTTGGCTTTTCAGCCAATGATGTGAATTGAGGGGAGCCTCCAGATGTTCAGCTTGAAGGCAGGGGATGCACTCTTGGTCCCTGGAGGTGTGTGGGGAAGATCCTCATTTTGGGCCAAGCTGCGCTCAGGGTTTCCGAGTGTTGGTCTCTGCAAGTATCTGAAAGGAAGCCCGTTCTGCTCTTCAGGAGGGCCCCAAAAAGCCCTCTGAGAGCCTTTCCAGGGGGCCCCTCCTCCCAGAAGCCATCTTCATCCCAGCAGATCCCACACTGATCCACTGAACCAAGTGAAATAAACAGGGAGCCACGATGCTCCCTGCTGATTTTTCTGCCTAGCGCTCGGCTTCAGCCACTGCCTAAAGAAAGATCATGAAGGCAGGGAAGGCATCCCCAAGAAGTGGGGTCTCCACTTTACTTGGCTTTACTGGGGGCTTTACTTGGCCCTTTGGCTGGCCATGCTGATCGGAGCAGGACAAATGGACCTTTGCCCAAACTAAGCCAGAAAAAAAAACCAGAAAGTCCAGTTGCCTATTGGGAAAGAGCACCTTTGGGACAACCATGACCTGGATGACTGAGAATCTCCATCAACATTTAGCATTAAATTGCATAGCTCCACTGCAGAGGCCCTTCTGTTTCGCCTTTCATGCTGAATAATTGTCCTTGCTTAAGCAAGAAAATGATGGTGCTAAAGTTTGCAGGTGGAGATGATGCTGGGGGGGGAGGGGGCCTTGGATCAATCCTCTAGAGACTTGTCAGAGTTGCTGTCTCAACTGGGAAGGGGCTTTGCCCCTAAGGGAGAGTCCTTGCCTCTCTTCCTGGCCCTCACCCACTCATTCCCCTCCCCTGCTGCTATTTCAGGGCTCAGAAGCATCTCTTTTGCAGGGGAGGGGGGAATTGCCTGGGACCAGGGCCCTCCCTCAACCTGCCTTGTGTTTCGATGAGCACATCCTAGAATTCCCACAACTGTTGATGTGCTTGCAGGACAGCAGTTTATGCTTCCAGTGAACCAATTTAGAATTTGTAATCTCTGTGCTAAGCAAGTAAGCAAGACTGTTAGGATTACATTACACTGTCACAGAATACTTGTTTCTTCCGTAGTCGGCTAGCAAGGCACAACATCCGCAGCATAAACCCTCCAAGGGAGGCACCTGCTTAGCACTTGTAAAACATCACTGATAGGAGGAGCCCTATGTAAATGTGTGAACTATGCAATGGCTTTTAGCACAGCAGCCTTGCTCACCCTGATCAGCATCAGATTTCAACAAATGCAATTCTCCTTAGTCTCCCTCAAGGCTCCCTTGACAGCAGAAGGGGGGGCATTGGCAACCAACCTTCCCCCATGGCCAGTCTTTACTAGCAAAGAGGAGGGACCCCAAGATCTTTGGGAGGGGAGGGAGAGACATGATCAGAAATGTCTGAAACTGCATTTCCCCTTCAGCTGCTCGTGTAAATCAGCAATAAAATGGAGAATGCTTTTCTCCCCTATTGGATACAGTGATCTTTTTAAAAAATAACTGCTTTGTTTACTGTGTCAAACTTATATTGCTGAGCTGTGTGTGTCTTTATAATCTACTAGAAAACCCTATTATTCTGCACATACAAATTCATTCCCATAAACGGAAGGCGGGTCTTCTAGAGGTATTCAGGCTCACCCTGGCTTATATTTTATTGTCATTCTCATCATTTATTTATCCCACAATACATCATAACTCTGATATCATTGTTTGTGTTTCTTACACCATTATCTTTAAAAATTTATACATCAACGTGCAAGCAAGCAGGAAGAAAGGTTTGGAGAGCCAGACAGCAGCCCAGAGAAGCTGGTGGACCCCCCGCCCTTCCCAGGCTGTAGAAGCGCACGGAGGGTCGACCCCGGTCCCGGGGGGCTCCCCTCGGCCTCCCAAATTGGGGGGGGGGGTGAGGCAGAAGGGTGGGACCCACTCTCCGCCCTGCCGCGGCGGCTCAGGGACCCTCTCACCCGCCCACCCGCTGTTGTGGCCGGGCGGAGCGCAGAATCCGCGGCCGGCAGGGGGCAGCCTTTCCCCATAAAAGGCGGCTGGGCTGGGCAAGGGGATGGAGCGGCTCGAAGACCGCGGGAAACGCCCCGCTGGCAAGGCAGAGCTCCCGAAGGACCCGGCCCGGCCGCCGCTCGGGACAGCCAAGCTGGGCGGCGAGAAATCTCCGCGGACCCGCAGCTTCTGCCCTCCAAAGCGGCCTCTGCTGCCAAGGACGAAGGGCCTGCCTCTCCCCGCCATCGGACGGACGAGGCGCTTCCGCGGAGGAAAGAGCCTTTTCGGGCCCCGGCAGGTTTTCTGGAAGGGATGCGGCGCGATTGCGGGCTCTGGGTAATAATGGAGGCTTTGGTCTGGGGCGGGCCGGCTCTTTTCTTGGCCCTGCTGCCCTCTAAGGCTCAGCAGGATTGGAGACCAGTGGAAGGAAGATCCACCCAGTTGCTTGGCAAAAGACCTCGGGGCTCCTCGGTTCGCCTCCGGGGGATGGCCAAAACCCAGGAGCCCGACTGGAGGAAATTAGAAAACTACAACCTCATTCCCTTCTTTTACTCCAAACATCTTATAGGTAGTCCTTGACTTGCAACGGTTCATTTAGTGACTGTTCAAGGATATAGTGGCACTGAAAAAAGTGACTTATGACAATTTTTCACACTTATGGCCTTTGTAGCATCTCTACGATTGTGTGATCAAAATTCAGATCCTTGGCAATTGTTTCACACTTATGACGGTTGCTGTGTCCCAAAGTCACATGATCTCCTTTGCAACCTTCTGATGAGCAAAATCAGTGGGATGCCAGATTCACTTAACAACCGTCTTATTAAATTATCAACTGTAATGATGCACTTAGCAACTGGCAGGAAAGATAAATGGAGCAAAACTCACTTAACAAAAGTCTCTCTTAACAACAGAAAATTGGGGCTCCGTTGTGGTTGTAAGTTGAGGACTACCTGTACTTGATTCCAGACAAACGCCCCTGGCCGCTTGCCCTCTGGCCTCTTCTCGGTGTTCTCCAGGAAGCTCTTTCCCCCTTCCTTCTGTGGAAATGACGGGCAGTTGCTCAAGGGTTGCAATTGGGGGTGGGGGGGGGGGCTCTTCTGGTGTTGAAAACAAGCTCTGCTTTCTGCAGGAATCCTCCGGCCTCAATCCCAAAATTATTTCTGGGCTGGCGGGGGAAAGCTTGACTGTATGTATGTGTGAGAAGTGGGGACACACTAGGTTGTGGCTTCTGCGCTGTGTTGCTTTCTGTCTTGGCTCAGACCATAATCCAGAAGGTCTGTGGCAAGCCCCTTTCTGAATAATAGCCCCCCAGATGAGGGCCCCCCTCTCAGTTCCAGGTTCTTGCCTGAGGGGGACTGCTGCTGGGCTGGCTGCCTGGACGGGCTTTCTGCTGCCCTGTGGCAGAGGAAGAGTTAACTTCTACACTGGGGTGGGAGGGAGGGGAGGCAGCCCCGAATTCTCGCAGGCAGAGCTAGGGTTGACCGCTGTCAGGTCGTCTGATGTGCAGCTCTGCAGACCTTCATGCCATCATAAATAAAACAGACAAATTACTTTTTTTTCCTAGGGTGGAATAAGCGCGGGATGGGGGTGATGGGGATGGAGGGGGGCGTGTGGCTGATGATTTGGAAGGGGAGTGAAGAATTAGAGAGGAAGGGGGGGATGGTGGGAGCGAGATCTTCTTCGCAACTGCTCTATGAATCTCTGGATGGCAGCTGAGAACAATGGGGAAGCAAGCAATTACCTCCACTCCTTCCCCTCTCCCGGGCGGGCGCAGGAAATATATTCCTGCCTGAGACCCCCCCTTTTATGCCTCTAATTCAATTCCTGGACGAAGCGAGGGAAGGCATAACAAAGGAGGGGGGGCTGCTTAACAGTTGCTGTCCTCTGGGGACCACGGCAGTTGCAGTTCAGGCCCCGATGGGTTGGGGGGGCTCCTTTGCCAGTAGTGGGGCTTCCACTACTCCCCCTTGACAGTCCCCAATGTTCTATTCAGGTCCTAGATTGGGGGTCCATCCAAGCCTGAAGTAGAGTAGCAAAATACCCCCCCACACACACATGGTAGCCCAAAAGCCATGAGAATTGTCTGGCAGGGTTCTCGGTTCAGTTCCCCATCCCCAGACAGTGCATGTGCGTGAGTGAGATGCATCCAGCCACTCTGGCCAGGAGGAGGAGGAGGAGGAAGGAAGCAGCTTGGCCTGGGCTGGCCTGGGTTGGGGAAGGGAATCTCCTGCCCTCCTCCTAGGAAATGCCCTCCTTGTGAAGAGCCTGTCCCGGGGCTCCCTTTGAGCAGTGCCTCTTGCAGTGGCAGGCTTGAGAGGGTGCCCACCAAAGGGTTGCCCACATTCCCATCCAGAGGGCAGTATCAGCAGCCCTGTGTGGCTGCAGATGGAGGTGCAGTCAAGCCCGGCTTCTGGACTGCCCACTTGGAAGCCACGGTGGGGTTCTTGGTGCCAAGCAGTTTGGGTTAAGGCACCCTGAGTCTGGCTCTGATTAACAGGGATGTGGAAGGAGAGGCTGCGTCCTGGGAAATGGTGGGCTGGGGGGCGGGCTTGTCATGGCAGGCTGGAATAAATCATGATACAGTAGCTTAGGCTACAGGTCGCAAATCTTTTTCAAGATGAAAGGGAGGCCCCTTGACCAGGTTCCAAGCGCTGCTTCCATGTGCTTTCTGTTAGCAAAGCAGGGGCTGGAAAATTTATAGAGTCGGAGAGCACTACAAGGTGCACCAGGGATGCTTTCCAGATGTCCCCAAGTAGCCACTGCTCCCTCCATCCGGCCTCTGTGGCATGCAGAGCTGCTCCAGGAACAGCGGCCAGTCTGAGGAATTCAGCTGGGCTGAGAAAGACAGAAGAAAAGGACGGGGCGTCCAGCGCTTGTGGCCAAGGAGGCTGAGCCCTGGGTACCCTTGTTTCCCCACTAAGATGTGGGAAGCTGTGGCCCAATCCCGAGCTGTCCTGGCCTCCTCCTCCTCCAGCAGGGCAGAGGGAGCACTGAGGAAACTCAGAGCAGGAAGAAAGAAAGCACCAAGCCCTACTATGGGATCGGAGGATCATTTTGGGTTGCCCCACTCGGGCCCAGCCACGTTGCCTGGCTGCCATGACCCATGAGGTCTGCCTATGAAGGAAGCCTGGCCAAGAGCGAGATAACAAGGGGGGGGGGTAGAACAGACCCCTCCCAAGGAGAACCATATGCTCTTGCCTGTGCCCCCCCTTGCGCCCAGCGAAGAGCAAGGGGACCAGCAGCATGATGGACGGGGGAGGCAGTGTGAGAAATACTTGCAGGGCTGGATGGGAATCCAATCCCCCCCCCCCCCCCGCCGCCCCAGCTCAGAAATCCTCTGCAAACTTTTCAATCAGCATTGTAGATACTGTGGATTTTCTCATACTTTTGCCAACCAGAACCAGATGTGCTTTTCTTTTGACAGAGTGGAATAACAAAATCATATTTGTTCAAACCACAAGGCAGGTAATAAATAACTAGAGAAATTATGTTACAGCTTAGCATTCTTCAAAAGGAATGATGAATATTGCTGAAGAATTTAATTTGAGGTATAAAGGCAGCATTTGAAGAGAAAACCAGCTGAAGGCTTGATAACATTTCCTTTCCTGCTGGGCCAGGACCAGGGTGGCGGCCAGAACAAAAGGGCTCTTCCGCAGCTGTGGGGCCAAGGGGACAATCCCGTCCGTGAGCGCATTGCAGAAACTCTGGTGTCCTTTGGGAAGAAGACTGGCTCTTGGGATCAAAGGGGAGCAACAGATCTTGTTGGCATGGCAGGCATCTCCTCCCCTCCGAGTTTGTCTGGAAACCATTCATCTTGGTGGCTTCTGCCAGCGTCACCTCCACGCTCACCATCCAGCAGAGACGCTTAGGGCCAGGGGAGCACGGCCGAGGAAGGCTGCTCAGCTCAGCATCCTTTCTTCCGGGCCCTGAGTGGGGGGGGGTCTCTTGCTGGCCCTGTGCAAAGGAACCTTCTTGGTGAGCTAGCTATTCTGAAAGTGCGGCTTCAAACGAGATCTGCTGCTGCTGCTGCCCGTCCCTAAATTGTGCCTCCTCTTTGCCTTCGCTCCAGGGAAATCCCCAAAGGCCCCTTGGTCTGTCTTTTAAGCGCCAGGAAGCCCTCATGCAATGCAGGAGAGGGAATGAGGGGCAAAATGTATTTTCATTTAGCCTTTGGCTGTGTGAAAAAGATGCCGTCTTTCAAGACAACGCCTGGTGCCGAAGGTTCAACAAAGTGAAGGGGCTCTTTCTCCTAAGCCCAGGAAGTCCCTCCTGACCCTGACCCTGACCCTGACCCTTCCTCAGCTCTGGCCAAGCCAAAATAGTTCCATCTCTTACGTTTATTGGCAGATCTGGAAAAATCAGCTTTGGTTAGATTTGCAGATAATGGATGTCTTATTTTGATGTAAAAGGATATAGGAGGACTCAAAATCTCAACAGGCAGGGGAAGGGGAAGGGGAAGAAGGAAAAGGTTTTCACTTTCTTTCCACGTGTGTCCTGGGACGGTCCCTGCAGAGGGCAGTTTCCTTGAGGCTTCTCTGTTGGTTACCCTTAAAAGGGACCAGCTTAGGAGCAGCAGGGGTGGCCTCCGAGGGAGCACTGAGGGATGGCTGTGTGGCAACAGATCTAGGCTGCTGTGTCCAGCCTTTGCCTGCCGTGAGAGTCTGTTGCATCTGTCTTTGATTCCCGAGATCTGGATTGCTAAAGCTGATGAGCACAAATAAAGGCAGTCCTGTTGAAAACCTGACCTCTGTCTGCTTTCAACTTCAGGTAAATTTTTCAATATGCCTGTAATTTGGTATTAAATTACCTGTGGTTTATTGCTTTCCAGCACAACTCCGTCCTGTTGATTTTTAAGGATATGAAGGCTAACATAAAAGAAAAATAGCACACTATATCTGCATAATTCTGTCATTATAGAATTGTTTTTCTGCATTAGAAAGCCTTGCATAGCTTATGCCTCTTCGGAGAAATGATAATAATGGGGAAGCTGAGGTCCTCTGTCCCTCTTGGCATGCATAGCATCAGGAAGGGTCGGGGGAGGGGTTCCCTAAAAGAGCTCCTGATCCCGATTCCTCCTCAGCTTCCCCCCCCCCCAAAAAAAACAGCCTTCCCTTGTGCAAAAGGCCAAACTGCCCCAGACTCAGACTGGCTGGTCTCTCCCCCCCCACCCCAACTGAGCTATGTGCATATCTTCCCTTCAAATTGCTAAGCTCTCAGAGGATGGGGCAGATATTTAACAGCATTGCAGAGAACAAAGGCAGTTGGTTGGCCGTGACCCCTGCCCAGAGAGATAAGGATTCCCCTTCTGAAGCCAGCCCACTGCCCCTCTCCCTCTCCCCCCTTCTGATTGCTGAGGGAGCAGCTCTTCCCTTTGTCTGTGGCTCATGGCGGGAAAATACCCCCAGAGATGCCCAGGAATTCATGTCAGTGGATCAAGGCTGAATCCTCTGCATCCTCTGCATGGCAAGCGATGCTGCTCAGGGGGGCTGCTCTTCCTGGGTCCCAGGGGGCAACCTGGGTGGCTACTTTGGAGGTTTCTTCTTCGTCCCAGGTCTGCTGCTTCCCCAAGGCCAGTACTGCACTGGCTGGTTTGCAGCCCAAGTGTCCTTGGGGGTAGGGAGTAAGGTGGGCAACTGGACCAAGCCAGGGATGGGCCGAGGAAGAGTGGAGAGCCGAGGCCTCCCTTGCAGGGAAAACATTTGAGCCCAGGGCCCGGGATGGAGGAGCTCCTTCTTCCTCGGTGCTGCTCAGAGAGGTTTTGCAGGAGATCCCAAGAAGAAGGTTGGGCTGGCCTTCTCTACAACCTTATAAGGAGTAGAAAACTCACTCCTAAAAACTCCGTCATCTTCCAGGAATTTTAACCAGCAAAAGAAAACAGAACTGTAGCCAGAATCAAAACTAACAAATGCTTTAACACCACCACCCCACACACACCTTGGCCATTATCATCCAAAGGTGGCATCAGAGCCATTGTCGAGACAAAGGGTCAGCTCCAAGCTGTCTCCCCCCCCCCTGCCTGTGCGCCTTTCACGCTTTGGGTAATTTCTGGAGCAGTTCTGATTTCCAAGTGTTCACTCTGGTTGCTGTGCAGCTGGTGTAGGATGACTGATACAGAGGCTCTCAATTATCAAATCACTTTATTTCCTATTGAGCTGCAGGTAAAGTGGGCCCTGGAGATGCGACAGTCAGGGTTGCCTCTAACAGATGAAACTGCAACCAGAGTGTGTCGGATGCAAGTTTAGGAAGGAGCAGGATCTGCTCAGCTGCTCATACTTCGGTGTCTTCCTGCTTAGGTAGCATAAAAACCACCCTGCCCCAAGACCCGCATCCGAGGAGCCCGCCTGCCCTTTGACTGACGAAGGGAAAAGCACCAAAGGGAAAGAAAAGTGGTTAGGGCCAATCCTGGAAGGTTTGCAGCCAGGCAGGAGGTCTGCCTCCTTGGTCGGCCTCCTTTCTCTCTCCCCCCCCCCCCCCGGGGGGGGGATCAAGGCACAGCAGGCGCAGCATCCACTTTTCAGAATCTGCCACAGAGAACAAGTCTCCTTGGGGCTATCAGGTCTAGACTTCATGGCAGCAGCAAAGAGCTCTCCACTGCTGACTAGTGGTTGTCTGGAGTTCTGCATCCCACTTCTGCTAGTTGTTTTTCCATAATATGAGGATATCATGGAGAGCAAGGCACGGGGGACCCCTCCCTGCTGTTTCTCTTCGCATGCTCCTGAGCAGAGCGGGGGGGGGGGGGCTGGTGCCCCTGCCCTAAGTGGGGTATTTGCCCTGCTCTGGTTTGCCTCAAGAGTCAGAATGTGTTGGGCCGTTTCCTTCCCAGGCAGGGGGTGGCGCTATTTCCACAGAGCTATGTGGCAAAACACTTGCTCAACAGGAAATGAGCGATTCCCACACGCAGCCTCTCATGTTTTCTACATCTTGTATGTAAACTGTTTTATGCAGGAAAAATTCTGGACTTGACTAATTGTCTTATTTTTTCAGATGTTGGGAAACTGTCATGAATTTTTGCAAGCCCCTGCCCATAAATACAACTGCCACTCCAAAGGGTACCCTGGCCGATGGGGACCTCAGGAGGCATTCACTCATCCACACCCACACCCATGGCGGATGTTAGCAGAGGAGCTGAGCATCTTCTTGCAGTCAGTCAATGGAATTGTCTAATTCAGGGCTCAGTCGTACCTGATCGGAGAGGGAAGAATTTAGTTGACAGTGCACCTCAGCTATCTGGGTCCTGGAAATGACCGTAGCTCTCCGGTCCCTGGACGCCAAGCTTTGGGTGCCATTTGTTGCAGATGATGTGATTCGGTCTTTCCCAGGAGCTTTCACAATACAAGCTCAGCACCAACCCAATCTGGCTGCCGGTCACGCAGCATGGCACTGAAGGCCTGATGGTCCGAGGCCCAGGAAATTGGCCCCTGAACACAGAGGGTGGCCCCTGCCAGTGCTGTTCTGGAATCAGCTCTCCTCCTTGGGGCCAATTTTCCTGCTCATCTGAAAATGGGCATTGTTTCTTATTTTCAAATCACAAGTTATGGTGTATTGGTGTTTCTGACTCTCACCCACCCCCTGGGGTTTCTGGGTGGGGGGAAGCTCCTATCATCCTAAATAGACTTGTCTTCTAGAAGCAAAATCCAAGCACTCTTATTATGAACGAACTGACATTGTCAACAGGGGGGTGAAGATGAAAAGGGGTATCACAATTACTGTTTGGATGACAGCAGCAAAGATGGTTCGAGCATACCCAAACATTAACCTAATTGGGATTTTCTTTCTGCATTATGCAGTAATTCTGCAAGTTGCTTTATCAGGCCCTGAAAGAGAGGAGACCACCCACCCCTTGGCTTGCAGCCTGCCATGGGAAGACCAGAGAAGGTGCCTTGCCATTCGGCTCTGCCTCTCCTGAATGCCAGGGCAGGTAGGGCAGGTAGAGAAGGGTAGGCAGGCAACGGACTGCCGAAAAAAGCCAAATTCTCTCTGTTGCTGTCTTGGTTTGCAAGGGCCGAGAGCCGGTCCATAAAGTCCTCAGCCTGTGTTTGTCAAAAAGGGCTGCCTCCTTTGGGCTGGAGGAAAAGTGGGCTGGGGAGGAATCATGCCGAAGGCGGAAATACTGGCTCCAGTGGGGAGAAGCGGCAGACTTCCCTCCCTCCCTCGGTGGGATTCCGTCCCTTCTTATAACCGGTCAGCTGCCTGATCAGAAATTCGTAGCCGAAGTCATCTCTGGTCTGATTGAATTTAAATAGGCAAATGGGGGCTTGGAGCTACGGCCATCCCTCTCCACCTTTCTCAGTCGCCCACCTCTCAAAATACCAGCCACCCCCTTGTGATCCTTTTCGCCATTTCTTTTCCACCCACCACCATTTTATATTCGGCATGAACTCGCGTGAAGTTATCAGGAAATGGAGGATGATGTGGGCAAAGGCAGGGAGGGGTGCAGGCACAGCGCGCACACAAGGAGGGAGGGGCAAGGAGGCGGCAGGCGGACTCGGAGCATTGGAGGGCAGAAAATGGTAAATTGCTGCTGTCATACTCTCCCTGGGACAGTAAAATCTGTTTCTGAAGGCTCTCCCCTGCCCTCTCTCAATTATTTTTCCTTCTCTGAACCCCCTCCCTTAAAAGGAAATATTTCATGATAAATATCTAGAGGACAGCTGGAGTAAATCAACAGAACGACCAGCCACGAGAAGCTCTTTGTGCCACGAGCAACAGTGTCCGTTCATCTGTCCCTCCAGCTCTTCCTTTCAGCAGATGACGGAGTCTGAACCTAGGGGCCCACAAGCACAACCCTGAGATGCTGGGGGAGCGGGCTGCCAGATGGGCGACGGACATCACCACCACCACCCAGCCACAAAAGGCAAGGCAAAGTTCTCGCAGAAAGCAAGGGGAAGCTGATCTTCACGTGACTTTCCCGGCAATGGGGATGCAGCGACCTCTTTCCCACACGCCTTCTGCCAGAAAGTGGGAACAAGGGCAGAGACAAAGTGACCTTGACTGGAAGGGCTTCCCCTCCTTCCAACTCCCCTCGGGTGCCTGGATGTGAGTCCTCTGGGGTGCCCTGCACACAGGCTCCAAGCTCTGCCTCTTGCGGCTTGTTGATGAGGTAGACTTACTGTTAGATTGACAGCCTGTTCCAAGTCTCAGTGCCCCTTTCAGCTGCTTGATCCATTAAGGCAGGTCCTTCCTCCACTTCTTCCCCTGACCATTAAGCCACTGGGGGCTCCTGCCTTTCTTCTCTGTGTATCCCTAGGATGCCTTTCTCTCCCCCCCTCCCCTTTTCTCCTAGATTCTTCCCACACACCCTTGCACCGCCCTGGCTCTGAGGGCCAAACAGAATAAAATCATGTAGGGAGAAGGTTTGGCAGCAACTAATGTCTGCCTCCCAGCTGCCATCCCTCTGTCATGATGTCCCTTGGGAGACTAAGAGGACAAACCTTTGCTTGAAACTTCCTGCCCAGGCAGGTGTGATGACTGTCAGCAATCGGCCTCTGTGAGAAGGAAGCCTTTCTCTTGCCTGGCAACCGCAGTAGGAAAAGCAACAACTCCAAAATGAGTTTTGCCATGATGGGGGGAGGCCAGCATAATAGCCTTCCCTTCAGATCATCTCTAATTTCCACACACCAGGCCAAAGAAATGAGTTTGAGCTGGTCTACATTAATAACCTCTCTGAATCCGAGACTGATCCACTGTAGGCTGGCTTCAACTTGGAGAGGGAGTTATTGCTTTGTTGCCCCACTGGCAGGGTTTCAGCTACCCATGGGGGTGGGGAATGGTTGGGGGAGGCAGGCTGAGAGTATTTTTCTTGTGGCTAGGAAGTGTGTGGCACTTGGGAGCTGCCTTGAGTTGGTTATAAGATAGGCGGATATAGAGATGTTTTAAATAAATAAACAGCTTATCTTGAGAGATGACAAAGACAGAATTAATCCGCGTCAAAGGCAGAGACTATACTTTTCAGTAAAGAGGCTCCTGCTGACATGTTGCTCCTGGTAGGGTGGGGTTCCTGGGTCACCAAGATCCTTGGCAGACTAAGCACCTCTGGGTGCCAAGAAATATAATGCAGCCATTGCACTCAGTAAGTGCTTTTTCAAGAGCAACTGGACTTTCTAGTTTTTATTTGAAGATGTTTCTCTTCTCATCCAAGAAGATTCTTCAGCGCTGCAAAACATCTTGCAGTTGAATTCAGGATGGTGGGTTATGTGCTCTGCCCCTGCTCTTGAAAAAAAAGGCCTAGGGCTCTGTGGCTGGAAGTTCATGACATACGTTGAATTATTTTCAGGAAAGCTGGTTTTAGGCAAATGCATCTCTTCCTGTTTCTGGTTTCCCCCTACTTTGTGCTTTCAGCACTTCACATATTTGTCTGCCAGAAGTAGTTTCAATGAAAACATGCGTTTTGTTGCACAAGGGAAAACATTCTGCTGGCCATTTTGTTAATCAGGAGATTGGACCAGATCCAGGGAGGCTGGTCTGGGCTTTCTGACAACTGGAAACCCAGATGAGGACCCCCTACCCGGCTTGATCCCAGGATTGAGGGCCTTGGGAGGCCGGCCAGGTGTTTCTAGAGGCAGCCCAGAGGGGCTGGAATGGGGCCTGAGAGAGGGGGCACAAAGAGGGGGGCCTCAGCATCGTCCTGGGCCGTAGGCCCCCCCAAAAGCAGCTGAACCCTTTGACAGAGGCAAGGGGTTCCCGAGTCAGAAGTGGGTGGTCAGGGTCCTTTCCAGCATCACCCTCAGCCATGGAATAGGAAATACCACGGAAAGGGGTCCCTGGCAGGCCGGTTTGGTGGGCAAAGGGGAGCCTCGCTGGGTTCCTCTCGGACTCTCCCCCAAAAGATGGGGGGGGGTGCAGGGAGGGCAGGCAGGAACGCTGACGGGAACGCGAGGGGCTGCAGGGGCGCCCAAGGCAGCGTCGACCTCCTTTGCCCGCCAGACGCCTCCGGGTGTTCTCGCCTGGCTTCAGGAGGGGCTCGGCTGACACCTGGACCGCCACTTCCGGCTTCTGCCCGCTCGGCAAAGTTGCGGCAGACCCAGATCGGTGCGCGGGGGGTGGGGTGGGGGAAAGGGCTCTCAGCTGATCCCTCAAGGCGGCGGGTCGCGGATGGGGCGGCAGAAGCAGCGCCGTTTGGCTTCTGGCGACCCAGAGCCGCGGCCGAGCCAGCCGGGAAGGCATGCCCGTCTGGGAAACCGACAGCCGGTCGAGGCGGAGACTCCGCTTCAGTCCCCACAGCCAAGCCCCGGCAGAGCAGGCGCGGCGGAGCAGGAAGCCCCGGCCAGAGGCAAAGCAGTGCGCCGGGAACGGGCTCTCTACAGCCGGCAGCCCCGCCCGGTGCCCTCCGCTGAGCGCGGGAAGGGGGCGCCTCTGCTTCGCCGCGTCCCTGGCTCCGGGGGCGGCCGCTCGGCCGAGGCGAGGTTGGGCTGGCGGGGATGCCGCAGGTGCCGAGAAGAGAGTGCTGGGGGCGGGCGCGCCCCTTCCCACGCTTGCAGAGCTCAGCCGGTGTCGCTCGCCCGCTCGGCAGTCCCGGCAGCATCCGAGCGGAGCCGGCGGCCGTATCCTCGGCGGGCTGGGAAGAGCCCTGAGCCCGGTTGAGCCCAGGACCATTCCGCCCCCCGGCCACGCAGCAGCCCAAGGCATCGCTGTGCCGCTTTCAGTGAGGCGGCGGCCCCTCGGAAGAGCCTCCGGAACTCCGTCGGACCTCTGGCGGGAGGCAGGTATCCGCCCGTCTCGGCGTTTCCCCTCCTGAGAAGGGAAGAAAGAACGGCGTCGGATCCAGGCAGGAAATGGACCTCACCCACTCTGTTTTCTCAGACCGAATCCCCCCCTCCCTCGGTCGCCTCCTCTGCCCTCGGGCCGAGCCCACCGCACAACCTCCGGCCTCTTCTTGCAGGGCGCCAAGGAAGCGCTGAGGCTGAGCATACGACCCGGGGGCGCCCCGCTTGTCTGCCTCGGCCCGGCCGGAAGCAAGGGGGCCCCTCTCCGCTCAGGGCAGCCCTCCTCCGCCTGCCCGCCGGGCTCTTTTGCCTGGCTGCGCAGCACTCTCTGTTCCGCCTGGAGGGTTGCAGGTCGCGGCGGAGCAGGCTCGGCCTTTATCTCGGACTTCAAGCGGAGGCGAGCCTGGCCGTCCGAGGGCTGCAGCCGGTGCAAGTTTGGGAGCGCTGGAGTAGCCGACGGGATGAGTTTTCTGCCATCCCGGTAAATGTGGGGAAGGTTAAGGCAACCTTCCCCCCCTCCCCCGAGGAGAAGAAAGCAGGTGTAGAAAGCACGTTGGACCAGCCTGTTCCGCCAAGGGCCTCGGCCGTTCTTTCTAGTGCAGGCTCCAGATTTGTTGCTCTTCTGCTAGCTCTTAGCAAATCTTGCCATTTCCTTTGGAAGACGGTCCCGATTGCTTCAGGACACTTCCTGGGTTAAGGAAATGCAGGTGACTGTTGCAGATGCGTGTTTTTGGTAAAGCGACCTTGATGTTAGAGTATCGGTTTTGACTGATCGATTCTCAAAAGCTGTAGAATGGTTTTAGCCAGTTTCAATACTTCAAAATGAAACCAAATTCATTTTGGGCAGAAATGCCATTTAAAGGTTTCTGTGCGCTACAGCAAAACAAAAATGTCTGATTTAATTTTATGGGGACTGTGAAAAGAAAAAACAGAGGCAACTGTTGATTTGGGAGGGCAGTGTGGGTGGGCCTCTGAATCAGCCCGGTGGCAGCAGTGATGGCCAGGCAGCCTGGGCAAAGTGTCTGTTTTTAATCTGAGGAAATCTGTGGCCGACTTGTGCCCCTCGCTTATGTTGGCAGAATTGCAGGGCTGCCTGAGGGCATTTCTGCCATTGGCCTAAAATATGTTTTACCCCCAGGAGGATACAACTTGCAAGAGGCACATTTGTGAAAGGAAAACATCCAGATAATTCTACTCTTCAGAAAAATCTGCTTCTTCCTTGGATGAGAAATGATTGCCTTTTTTCCTGTTAGAGCCAGAAGCAGAAATGCAGATGCTTTGTGCTCTCTATTACCTCTTCTCTTTTAACTTTTCTATTTCTAGGTAGAAATTGTTCTTTTCAAAGGCATCTCATGGAGCTGGAACATTGGAAGAAAAATATTGCTTCTCTTGTTAAAAATAGCTTGTTTGGTTTTTCTGGCAGATGGGTGGGCTCAGGTACTATTTTTAGAAAAAACTACTTTATATATAAATAATTGTGATTTTTCTAATGCCAGAAAATAAATGTTTGTTGCTAAGGCTTTTATGGTCAGAAAATGTCTGTTTGGGGATATTTGGAAAATGTACAGTACCTTAAATATAACAGATTAAAATTCAGCTCTAGAATTTATTGGTTTATTTTCCCTAAGATCTTGGCCTTAATCAGACCTTCCTAAGAAATTTATGTTCTCCAAGTTCAATTCAGCTCAATTTTCCCACAGAAAGGCCACAGGCTGGCAGAAATCCTTTCTGTTGCTTCTTCTTTAAATACAGGGATGGTTCTCCCAGTCAGCTTTGTTTGAGGAATTTCATATGTGAAATTTCTGCATGAAAAATCATTTGTTGTCAATGGGAAAGTGCACATGGAGGGTGGCTTTAGATTAATGGTCAGTATCTTATGCCACAAATGTGCTGCAGAGAAGGCGCTGATTCCTGGCAAGATCTAGAGTAATTCCTAATGCTGTGGAAGAGTTCATTTCCTCCTCTGTGTGATGGAGAAGACCTGCTTGCTGGTTCACAAGTGCCTGTCATTCCATTAAGGACTATTAAAGTCTGTCTGTCTGTCTGTCTGTCTGAAGCTGCAGATTCAAATATTTCTCCCCTCCTTTTACCTGCTTTAGAATAACAACAACCCAACACCCTACAGCTTTTGGTAAATCCATTGTTGGAGGAAATGTTTCCAGAAACACATTTTCCCCATCTCCATTTTAATATCCTTGTTAAAATCCTTGTGTGATACTCATAATTTCAAGACTGACCATTAAAATGGCCTGAAAGGAAAAGCTTGTTGGAACAAAGCTCTCCGGAAAAGAGAGGCTGTTCCTTCATCAGGTGAAGGGCTGCTTCCATTGGCTGGGCTGGGGGCGGGGGTGTAGAGAGACAGCCCCCCCTTCCTCCCCATCTAGGGGAAGAGGGCCTGGCACCAGCACAGACTCTACTTCTTTCTGAGCTGCGGGGAGGGGAAAAGGAGGGCAGTTGTTTGGGAGAGTTCATTTTTCTGGGGTGCATATTTTTAAGCCATTTCCTTCTGCATTTTGCTAATATTTCAGTTTTTGTTTTTTTCTGAAAGAGAAACTGGCCTGAGCCAAGGGAAGTAAGTGCTGGCAAAGTAGAAGGGAAGGACCTGAATTGGGCACTGATTGCAGATGGAGGAATCGTATTAAACCAAAGCAGGTAATGTCAGCCAAATAGGAGAATTCAACTGAAAGGCTTTTTAACCTTCCTTCAGAGCCAATTTTTCCCTTCAAAGCTCCAAGATGATAAAATACAATATGGTGTATGGGGTGCTTTCTGTAGGGGTTCATTCTTAAAACTTTTGCTCTCCTTTTTTTAATGGAAAGAAGATAAGGCATCGCCAACCACTCAGAGGGCATTAAGAGAAAACACAAAGCAGCCGATGAGAGCTCTGCCCAGAAGTGTCCCGTGCCACACTGAGCAAGAGAGGCAGGTGTACCTGGGAAGGAGACCCCTTGGGTGGGACTGGCACAGTTGGAGGCACGGATGGCCCTTAAGAAGGATGCTTCTCTACCCTTCCCCCACTCTCTTTGATTTCATAGAGGTGCCAAAGCCTCTCAGAGGGGAAAAAAATCACATTGACAGCTTTTAATACTCCCTTTTTTGTCTTCAGAAATTATAAACATCTGAAGGAAATGAAAAGGGGGAGATGCTTTCCAGATTTGCTCTACATTAACTGCCTTCCATCCTCAGACATTTGCAGGGGAATGGTTCTGCTTTGGCCCAGCAGGCCATCCTTCTCCGTCAGCCTGGGAGGGGAAGCTCTGTCCCTGGCTGGTATTGAAGGTGCCCCAAGGAATTTGTTGCTGACATGCTTTGTCTACAGAATCCACATGGACTGCTGTGTCAATTTGGTGCGGGGCCTCCCATTGAATGACGGGTGGCCATTCAGACCCCAGCCTGACTTTGTTTCTGGCTTGTCGGAGTTGGCAGGGAAGGTGGGTGGCTTGGGTGCTTCCTTCCTTCGGGGCGCTGCCTGCCCGAAGCCCACAAGAGGGGCAGGCCCAGAGAGAACAGGACGCAGAGCTGGCTGAAACACTTCGGAAAGCGCACTTGGGGACCCCGGCTGGTTCTGCCGAACACTTGTTCAGTGACAAGGCCTTGGGGCTGCAAAGAGTTCTGCGACTGCCCCTCCAAAATGCCCCCCTTTGTGGGGCAGGGGGTGTTGTCCACCCCATCTGTAGGCCCACAGCCAGCTTCCTCGCCAGGGTCCTTGACGGACCACGTGGGCCTTAAGAAGTCTGCCAAAGGACATGCTTTCTTGCAGGATCTTTCAACGGTGTGTACTTGAAAGTATAGAGTGGCCTGATAAACAACAATAGGTGCGTCTTCACTACTGCTGCACCCTTTTGTGGCAGTCAGCTCACACTTACTTGCAAAATGGGGCTTCTCAGGCATTTTCAGTTGGGAGGAAGGAAATAATATATACCATTTATTAACATGGTATATATGGTTTGCCTTTCAATTAGCCAGATTTTTCTGAACGTTTACTGTTAAAATTATCCTGAGATTTGCACTTAAACATTTACTATGTAATATGAAAACTGAATTTATTTGTCTCTCTTGATTCAAGCAAACTATTTAGTCTGAAGAAGATGAATGAGCCAGAAAGCAGCTCTGTGCATCTTGCATTTTCCCTTTTTAAGGGGCATCTTAAAACTGCCTCCCCCCCTTCCCTTTGATGGTCACCAAAAACAGCTCCTTCAGCAAATTTGCTAAAAAAGCAGGCTTTGCAAGCAGAGGCCACCGCCTGATCTCGAGAAGAGAGGCCCCTCTGGCAAATGGGATGTGACACAGAGTTGGCTCCCTTTACTAGTTTCTGAATTTTGCAGAATGAAACCAAAACATTCTGGTTGAATGGTAACTTTCAATCAATGCAGCACTTTGCAAATGATAGAATCTGAACCTAAATAGATTCTGAAGGTTTTAAAGAAGAAAAATAGCCTCTCTGGAGCTGATGGACCTTTGGCAGGTGCTTCTTTCTCTCCTGCTTTGCAAGTAAGTGTGCGCTGACTGCCACAAAGGGTGTAGCAGTAGTGAAGGCCTGCCCGTTATTGTTATCAGGCCACCCTTTGCTTTCCCTCCCCCCAGGATGGAGTGGGGACCCGCATTCTTAGGGGCTCAGCTCTAAGATCACCTTCCACAAAGGAAAGAAGGGGCTATGCTGGGAAGAAGCTGAGCTACAAATGGGAACCTGGAGGCAGGGCGGTGTATATAGTTTTTTTGGGGCCCCCAAATTAGAGATGGAGTGTTTGGCATTGAGGACTAGCTGCTTGTGCCTGATGGGGGAGGCTTTTGGGGAAACCTCTGGCCACAAAGGGAGGGCCTGAAAGGAGGAGCTCACTTCCTCACTTCCTGCTTGTCCTCTCTCCCTTCCCCCTCCCAGTTCTTCCTCCTGGTCCGAAAGGATTCTTTGTTTACTTTGTACCCTCAACCAGGAGTTGCCTCATATTTGGTTCCCCTCCCCTCTTCGGAAAATGGACTATGGAGGTGGCCCACTCTCTGGTTCACAAACGGCGGCGGGGGGGGGGAGGGATGCGGAGGGCAGCACACCAGGAGCCCCTCCTCTGCGCCTCGAGGGGCGGCTCTCCGGCTGGCGGGGGCTTTTCCCGGGGAAGCGGGCCTGGTCCAAGCCAGCCGAGGCTGGAGCCAAGAAGCGCCAACTGGCCCGGGAGGTGGCGCTGCCGTCCAGCGGCTCGGGGAGTCACGGACTAGCGCGGGCTGAGATGCAGCGGTTTTCCCCGGCTCTCTCGGCCTCTGCATCAGCGGCACCTTGGCTCGTCCGGGGCAACTCGCCCCTGGAGCTGGAAGGCGAGGGGCGCCTTTCCTGCCGCTTCCCGCCGCCGCATTTCCAGAAGCAGAAGACCCGGCTGGGCGCGCGGCCGCCAAAGGCCACGGCAGCATCGCTCGGGGGGGTTGAGTCCCGCGGCCGCTCTGAGTCCAACGGTTTAAAAAGGGATAGGTAGGTACGGGGAGACGCAGAAATCAGCTCCCCTTGACATGACACACACCTGCAGGCGCCACTCCGGAGAAAGCAGGCAGGCAGGCAGGCAGGATTGAAACCCAGTCCCAGAATTCAACTTTACCAACGAAACCGAAGCCGCGTTAGGCAAAATGCACGTTGGGTCCCAATCTGAAAACCCCTGTTGCTTTATGGGTGGCTCTGAGTGGTGTGCTGGCCGGCCGCCTTTCTGGCAACATGGAAATCGCCACTTTGTTGAGCTCCAGGCAGAAAGAATTGGCTAGGTGGCTTAAAAGTAGAAAAGTTTGGGGAAGCCAGCTGAGAGGGGTGCCTGGGTTTTCTTCAAGGGCCCAGTCCTGGAACAGCCCCCCCCCCAAATAACCCTTGCTCTGAGCTGTACCTGTGACAATAGGAGGTTTGCTTGGGCTCCCCGCTGGCAGGATCCCTGGTAGAGTCAGTGCTTTTCTGCCCATTGTAAAAATGCCACACACTCTGGGAAAAAGGACCGCCATTTATAGTCAGCTTTTGACAGTTGTATAAATATTAAAGGATAGCCCTCCCCCCCACCTGATTATATTCCTCCCAACATTTTGCAATAAATCTCACCTTTTTATGATGAGGGAGGGGCTATTAGGCTTAAATATTTTATGATGTTTAGATATATTCTTTAAACAGCCTGAATTTATTATTAATGGTTTAAACATTTATAACAGCCTAAAAAATTCTGACTGAGGTATGGTTCATGTTACAGTCATAGACCAAGGTTATTTTTTCTAGAGTCAACTGTTTTCTGCTGACAGAGAGGATGTCCATTCTCTTGGTGATGGAAAGCTCCCTCCCCCCTTGGAAAGGTGAAGAAGGATCCTTCTCCCTGGGCCGGAGGGGGAGTCCTGAAGGACTGGTGGCCCTGAGGGCCACCACATCAGCATCTCTCACTGGCTCCTTTGTCCCCCCCCCATTTTGGTTGAGGGTTGAGCTGGATGACTCTGGGGGCCTCTCTGGGGGCAGCAGGGCCTGGGCATGCGCTGCTCTTCTTTACAGAGGCTGCCTTTCTTTTAAGGTTATACGTTTTGTGTGTGCGTGCATTTCTTCCACATTGGCTTGGGTGATGTAATGAATATGTGATATCAGCAACAACCAGAAAACAGAGGAGGCACCTCTCCCCACCTCCCAATGAACAAAATGTGTGTGTGTGTGTGTGTGTGTGTTTGACAATCCAGAGTGATTTGGGTTCGGATTTTTTAACACCTCCTCTCTGCCTTGACGAGCTACCTTGGACTGTGAGACATAATTGGTTCACTTGATCCTCAGAACCCAGTTGGGGGTTAAATTGGAATCCAGACATCAAAGGATTTTCCCCCCAGCAGAACCAAATTTTATCCATTCCCCCAATTCTCTTAATTTAGCAAATTTCACCAGACAATATATTTCCTGACCTTTGAAAGCTGTTTGCCTTTCACCACCTCAACCCCCCCCAACACACACCTTAGTAGATCCTTTTTGCAGCATGGATCTAAGGATATACATCTGCTTTAAAATAAGAAGGCAAATCTCCTTCTGCAGGGCCCGGTTTCCCCTTCACTCGGGGCCTGTGTCTTTGCATTGCATGGCATGGCAGCGGTTGGTTTCAAATTGCATTTCGATGAAGTAACTAAAGAAAAGAAAAAGCACCACCTACTTTTCTGTTGCTTGGACCCTTTGTAGCAGGAGGAGGAAGGAACAATGGCAGTGGGGAAGCAGCAGCATTTGTGAATACAGAACAGGGGTCACCCCTTTTGGCAAGCAGGGAAGGAGGCGAAATGTCACAGATAACGAAATTCGCTTCTGCACAATTACGTTATCTGGGATTTTAGCTACCTCTCCGGAAAAGAATGCTTGTTCTAACACTGAAGTTGGAACTCAGCTGTTGATGCCCAGCTGATTGGGGGTGGGGGTGGGGAAGGACTAATGCATCACAGCCCCCTCCCCCACAAAGCAGCCAAGCCACTGACCGTGGCCCTCCCTTTGGAAACCTGCTTCTGGAAAGGGACAACCAGCAGTAGCTGCCAAGTAACGGTTTTGCAGCCAGTGCCTGCAGCAGGCAGCCTTGCTGGTTGACATGTCATCACCTATTTCTGGCACAGCTCTGTGGTATTATTGTTATTATTGTTATTATTCCATCCCCCATCCTCACTTAGGAGCTGCCTCCCTTCCCAAGCAAATTACCTCTGCCTATCTGTCTGTTGGTTCTGGAGCCAGACATATAAAATGCTTTCAATCTCCATGTCCTGTTGAAGGGAAGGGGGCAGGTGGGAGGGGGGATTGTGGCCCAACAAGAGTCTTGGCTGCATCTGCCCCCCCCCCTGGAAAGAAGCTGCATCTGAAGACTCTGGAGCTCATTCAGGGAGGTCAACATTGTCTGGCTTCCAGGCAATTATTAACAGTGGTGCTGTTTGCAGAGGAGTCCCAGCTGTGGCCTTAGCAAAAAATGTTTTGCTTATTAGTGCCCCATGGCAAAAAAAAAAAAAAAAAAGCAGCTGAGCACAGAAATCTCCCCCCACCCCCAGGACAGAAGATATAGGGCTGGGGAGGAGCACAAGCATATCCAAGGAAGGGAAGGTCTGTTAGGACAGCTCTTTGTTGTTGGGAGAAATGCTGGATTTTGATGGTTGAAGAGAAAGCTGCTAATCTCTGGAACTCTTGCAAATGAAGGTGGACTGACTGTGCTTCCAAAAGGCCAAGGAAGGGATTGGGGAGCCCTGCGGCTTTTCCAGGCAATGTCACAGCCACCCCTTTCTATGTCCCTAGTGCTCTTTTTTGTTGTCCTCTCAGGGTGCAAAATGTGAACTTAATATTCCATGAAATAAGCCACTGTAATCACGTTGGGTTAATAGAAGAAGAACAGTGGTTTCCCCACACCAGAGACATTATTGTTAAAAGTTTTCTTGGGGAAGGGCATTTTAAAATGTCTCCTCAGTGGCTGATGAGAAAGCCTTTACAGGGGAATGACAGCTTTTCAGATCTCAATAGGGTTTTCATTGTGGCCTACAAGTTTTCCATGTGTGTTTTCAGAGCCAGATTATGACTCTTGGAGAAATCTGACACGAAGAAGGGCCATCAGTTGGGGAAGATAAGAAATGGGCATCATGAAGTCATCATCTGGAACTTTGTGAAGACCAATTCACCATCATATCACTATGGTTGGTCACACAGCCAGATGTTTAGTGTGGATTTGGCATTTTTATCAACCTATCAAGTCACTAATAATAATAATATTTATAATAATAATATTACTTCCTGCAACAACACCAGCAGAACTGCAAAAAACTGTGCTACTTGGAATGACATACATTTTGAGAAGGTACTTGGTCGATACCTAGGATGCTGGCAGCAACCTGTATCAACCATTAGTGCCAGTCAATAATGTGACACATTTTCAAATGTTCAGTTGACTGAGTTTCATGTTTAATGAATAAAGTGAATAACAACATTATTATTATCATCATCATCATCCACATTATCAAGACCTTATTTTATTGTTTTCCTGTTCAAGGCAAGTGCCAGCGGGTTTTAAGACCATGTGAAATGATGACCTTCCACCGAGCAGGACCTGGTCTCCTTAGCTGAGTGGGGATGGCTCTGGTTGGCAGCACATGTTCGGCTTGGAAAAAGGGTTGGTACCAGCTGGGCCGCAGAGACATCCCCCACCCCCAGCCCCAGGAAAAGATGGCAAGTTCAAGGGAGGGTCTGCCTACAATGGGGGGGAAGAGGAGGAGAGGAGAAGAAGGTCTGGGAGAAAGCCCCCATCCTGGACTTGGGCTTCCGGTCCACCTCCCCTTCTCTGTGGATGCGTGAACCTGTGTTGCCCAGGGAAGCTCTGGCGGGAACAGGATGGCTGGGCAGGGAAGAAGCCTGGCTCAGCAACCTCTCCATCCTGCTGTCCTTCCTGCATTTGTCTGCTTCAATGTTAGGGCTGAAGTGAGATGTTTTCCATAGAAAATGGAGGCTGCTGGCCTTGGAAAGAGCCGTTGGGAGGCTGAAGGAAGCAGATGGAATCAGCTTTCATGATCCTTCGGGTTGGTGATCTGAAGCAGGAACTCAATTACATCAAAAAAATTTTTTTTCCATTTGCCATCCTTCTTTGGAATGCCCAACAACCTGTGCTGGCTGAGGCATTTTAGGTAATTAAAACAGATTATTTTTCTTTTTAAAAAGTCAACTATTTATTTTAGTGTTCAGAACTTGGATAATGTCTGGAAAACTGCTGGAGAGGAGAGAGGACTGCTGACTTCCATTCTCTCAGCCGAGGCTCTCTGGGCAGCCCTGCCAGAGGGAGATGGATCAGCCTGGGGCCAACGTGGGTCCCTAACACTCTCAAAAGGCGGGCTTGGTGTCTGAACGCTACCCGGCCCGGAGCGTTTCAGTCGATGGGATGCAGAATTTAAAGGATGGAGTCAAAAGAGCAGCCACTGAAGCAGATGGAGGGATAGGGGGAAGACCTCTGCACAGAATTCTCCCACCATTCCCAAAATAGGAATTTCTTATTTCTTCAGCTTCCTTACATGGTCTATGACTACTTCCTATCCTGGAAAGGAAGATGAGGAGGGTGGAATGTAAGTTGGTGGGGGAGTTATTCTCTGCTTGGCATTTTAATCCTTCCTTTTTCACATCTGTACTTGCAAAGGTTCAAGTGTTGCAAGGCATCTGCTTAGCAGCTGTTTTCCTTCACTTACCATGGAAGCAATAGGTCTTATGTGGGACTACCTCTGTAATAGCTAAAAAAAGTAAAGTGTCATTGAAAAGTTAAGCTTGTATTGTCACACAAAAAAAGAAAAGAAAAGAAAAGAAAAGAAAGAAGGATTGTCTTATGCCAGAGAAGGTGATAAGTCTACCTGAGTGTCTCCCTCACTCATCCAGTTAACTGACACAGATTTTTTTTTTCTCTAGGATGCTGAACAGGAACGGCATTGTTGCTTCTTCCTGCTTCCCTCTCTGGCCTGGAAACTTCAGTTGAACCTTCCCATTTGTAAAATGGGACCAAGATGCTGTTTTGCATCTACAGTCTCTTGCAGAGCGGTTTGTGAGTAACAGTTCACACATCTGAAGGAGCAGAGAGATTGCTCAGGCTTGATAGGCCTTTCCTGGCCCTAGGCAGCTCTAGAGCTGCAGGAGCAGCCAAGGGGCACATCTCCAAAAGCCACTGGGAGAAGGCTGCCCGTCATCAGGCAGGCAGGCAGGCAGGCAGGCTGGCAGGCAAGTAGTTCCGAAGCAAAGTGATTTCTGCAGCTAAAGAAGTAAGGAATTGCATCACTACAGAGAGTGGAAAGGAAAGGAGTAAGAAATGTGCTTCTGGAATTTAAGTCCTGTTGTGGTTTGCTCTGGGCACCACAGTCACTTCCCTGCCCCATTGCTGATGTGCTGTTCGATCTGACACCACCGGGATGGCTGTTTTGGGAGCAACGCAGAGCCTTGGGATGAGGGAGAGACAGAAAGAATCAAATGCTTCCCAAGGAGATACCTTGCTTGTTATTTAGTGGACTGTTGTGATACCAGCTTGGAGACAAATACAACTTGGAGGCATCCTATGCCTAGATCTATCTGTCTCCCTAGAAGCACGAAGGAAGGCTTTGAAAACAAGTGGAGGAGAGTCTGGGATGATTGCGGGCATGAGGAAACTTTTGCTCCTGTCTACATCACAAATCCACAGAGGACCTTGGCTTAGTTTTCAGACTCTCCATCTAGGTGGAAGAACTTGTGGACTGTTTGCATCCTTCCCTTGATTGCTTGAAGGTCCATGAAGTTGTGGTACTCTGCACGATGGGCACGTGTGACTCTCCCAAGAATCTCAGTGTCTCCTTCTACCACCTCATCATAATGGGGGCTTCTCTCGTGAATCCATCTCCACCTGCCTTACTGATGCCTCTGTTTGTTGCTGTTCCTCTTCAGGTAAAGTCCCGGTGATGCCTATTATAAGATGATGCTCACTCTTGGTTCACCCCTTGCATGTACTTTGTACTTTGGTACTTGGACTGAGAGGCTTCTGTTTGTTATTTGTTGTATTCCTGGAAAAGGGGTGCTTCTCTGGGGCTGCCTTCAGGGTTGTGACGCCAGTCCCTTTCTGCGTCCCAGATGCCACTTCTCTGGATGAGACCTCTTCCTTTCATGCCTTGGAGACTCTTGTTTCTGTGAACAGGAAACGCTGGTGAAAATTGACTGGGAGGGCATCCGTTTTGGGGATCAACTTTTTCACCCTCCCTGTCCCAAGAAGGCCTGATGGTCACTCCAAAGTGGGTTTTTCCTGTCACTTACATTTTGTCACACATCTGGAGTTGGCTTCCGCTTGCCCCCTGCCCAGCACTAGCTCATGGAGACTGGGTCTCCCTGTGAGCCCCACGTGTGACAAATGTTGGCCAAATATCCTTTGGTGCAGCTCTGGCTGCCCTTGAAGGAGGCGTGGACTGGCCGTGACATTCTGTTAGGTTGGTTTTTACTGGTGTAAGTAAAAGTTGTGAACAAGAAGAAAGAGGAAAAAGAGGAAGCAGCCCATACATTAAATGGATAGTTCTAGGGGCCAAGAGAATCACTCTGATAAACACAGTTGTTTTGCTTTATGCTACTCTGGGAATCTTGGAACTATCTATTTCTTTAGTTGGTTGGCTTCTGTGATGATCAGGGACAAATAATGTTGGAGCTTTTTAATTTTTAATAAGGAGATGAGTATCCCCTCTGTGTTGTGCCAGTCCTGGGATCTGTCTTCCAAACCAATATAAGTCTGCAAGGAGTTGTGAGAGAGCAGCTCTGGAAAAGTCTGTTTTCTCCTGAAAGATGAGTTTCCTCAAGAGATTTCAGAGCTGGGGCTTATAAACCTGGTTTTCTGCAGCTGTCCTTTTCGTCCTTCATGTTTCTGTAAGCATGCCATAATTGCAGGTCTTTGGGAATTAAGGATTGGCTCTGCTCTGTGCAGGGGGAGGGCAGAAGAAGCAGACTGCCAGGGAGGGGAAGGTAAGTTGAGTCACAAGGGGGGCACTGAGTCAAGGGAGCAAGGGCCCTTGCTCCTCACAGGCTGTTAATGGAAGGATGCTCTTGCTGACAGGAGGTCCAGACCAGGAGTCCCTTTCCAGGGTCAGCTTCCTCTGCCTTCAGCTGCCTTCTTGGATCTTCTAACAGGGAAAAAACTTTGAAGAGGCCACTCGCTAACTTGATGTATGATGTTTGGCTGGTGGGAACAAGGGGAACTGAGAATGGTACTTCCCGAACAAAGAATCCTGAGAGGTTGGGATGTTTGGCCAGGAAGACTGAAATCCTTGGTATAGAAGGTCCTGGCGCTTGTTTGGCGAGGCTGTTGGCTAGATCCACTTTTTCAGGGTTGATGAATGAGACCTGCCTGAAACCGCTTCCTTTTTGCTCTTAACTTGGGAAACAGGAGTTTTTCTGGTTCTTTTGGAAAGAATAGAAGGCATCGCCTGCTATCAGCGCCTAAAATCAGAAAAGGTGGAGGTTGTATTCCTGGTGCATTAGGAAAAGCCAGTCTTGTCTTGTGGGGGTCTTAGTGCTGGCTGTGATAGTAAAAAAAGCATGCATAAATTAATCCTCTCTTATGCCTCCTCCCCACAGCCACCATTGAAAGATGAACCTTGGCTTGCATCCCAAACTAAGAATATTTTTAGTGTCAGGGTTAAAGGGACAGGATCTCCTTTCAGGATTTTTGCAGAAGTGATAAAGAACATTTAAGAACAGCTCTTGGCTTTCAAGGCTGCCTAGACCTTTTTCTTTTCTTTTGCTGTGATGCCTTCTTCCTTGACTGCCCCGCAGTAACCAGCAAAGGGCCTCCGGCATTGAGGACCTGAGCCTGGGCACACAGCTTCTGCCCTGCTCGTAGTGCCCGTGAAAAGCCTGCTTTGGCTGCGAGATGCCTCTGCTCTGTCTCTGCATGGATTCTGACTTCATGTGACTTAACCAATGACAGTGTGATCCCCTTCGATGGTGTCTTTTTGCTCTTGTTCTATGTGCCGTAGAAGGATTGAGAAGGTGGGGTGGAGACGTTAATTTTCAGGATTTGAGGCAGCTGGAAAGTGGTTGCTGTGCCTCATTGCTGAGGGGACGCAGCTGCGGAACTTCCCTTGAAGAAAGGATGGAGCCAAGGGTAGAGATTTTGGCCTAGGAAAGCTGAGAGCGTCCCAGGCCTATGGCCTGCACAGGGAAAGCAGTTACTTTCTCTACAGTCGTCTTTTGCTCTCTGCTTTGAGGGACCCTCCTCTGGACTTTGCTCCTTCTGGAGAGAAGGGCTTGGGAGGACTGTGCCGGGGGCCGTGCTCCAGAAAGCCTGCTTTCAACCAGTTCTTAGAGACAAAATGGCTATGAAGTCATTCTGAAACACCAAAACACATTTTTAAAACTTTCAACTATTGTTGAGGGAAGTTTAGCAGACTGAGCAATATAGATGGAGCTCCCATGATGGAATGTAAAGCCTAACAGCAGAAGCTTAAATTAAGCTGCAAGCACTGCTTTTCAGCAGAACCCCTGGAGCTTAGAGCTGGTGTTTCCCCACCGCCAGAACATATTGCCATACCCACCTCCTGGGTTGTCCTCTTCTCTAGAAGGTTGCAGGAGCAAAACATTTTCAAATGCATCTCTCTGCCACTGACTAGGGACTTTTTAAAAAATTGCCCAAGGGAATAGTTGAGACAGGAGCCAGCTTGGGTTGGGTGCCTATTTCAGGCTAGGGCACAGGGTCAGCCGCTGCAGAAACGGACTGGTTGCAGAAGGTTGAAATAGGAGGAGCAGAGCAGAATTCTGGTTTTTCTGCTCCCCCTTTCCCTCACTTTGCTTCTGCCCCCACTTCCAGAGACAGGGAGAGGCATACTCAAGTCTCACTTCTGGGCCAGGGCCAGGTGGGCATCATCTTTGACTCCCTAGAATTGGCGACATCTGGTTCAGCCTTTGTTCATAAGGTTTATGGGGGCACTTAATAGTTAAGGGCCAAAAGACACACCATATTTCGTTACATCAGTAGCTGATATCAAGAGGTTAAGTGGGGAGAGTTAACTCTTCATCTCCCAGGAGTTTTCCCTGGTCTGCTTCTGTCCGAAGTTCATTTGCTTCTGTACCATGGATTAGTCATCAGTCAAGGCCCAGACCTGCCTTTTTGGTAAACTTTGCCCTGCTGATGCCAGAATGGCAGAAAGCTGTTCCCTGATTCGTTTTGCAATGGGAAGCTTTCCTCTTTCTTTTTAGCTTTTGTTTCCACTGCCTTGCCTTTTCCCCTTGCAGGACTGTTTTATTCAGGGGTCTTTATGCAGTTGGTACAGCTTATTCCACACACACCCCATGTGATCTAGCATCCAGTTTCCCAAAACAGCCAATGGGCAATCTATAGAAATCCACAGCAGATTCTTAAAATTTAAGAATGAAATCTATTGTTCAGGTGAAAACCGTAAGGATAAGTTTCATACCCGAGCAAAGTTTCATGGTGAATGATAAACCCCCACAAATAGGTTCTTAAGTGAAAAAGCTGTGACATCCATAATGATGGTAGTTGGAATGCAGTGCACTAATTAAGGGTGGCAGAACACGAACGTCTTCTTTTTAAGAAGGTTGGGGTTTTTTTTGGTTTTGCCTTTGTTCCTTCGCTCTAGAGATTTTTAGCCATTATTTTGAACTGTATTTTGTAATAAATGTATAGTCAATATGTTTCTGAGGGTTTTAGTGTCCATTGAAGTGCCTTCTCTGAGGGTGAGAGAAAGACAGGGGAGAAGGGAAATTCTTTAGAATTCTAAGTGGGGACCAGAAAGAAAGGAGATTCTGTTGCCCAATTACTTTGAATTGTAACTTTAAAAAATTATGTGGGGTTGGCTGGGTTGGGTACCTTTCTGTGCAGACAGTAGAGAGCTCAATCCATTCTTGCAATGCCAAAGGAGGGGAGAATCAGTGATCATCCCACATGAGTAGCATATCAGGTTCTCTCTCTCCCCACCCCACTGGTCTTTTCATACTTACTTTGTCCTAACCTTTGATTTTGCTATATTGGAATTATTTTGTCTTTTGGAAAGTGAGAAGCAGTCCATGTTCGTGAAAATCTCAAAAAATCTGTATTTGTGTGGATGTAATTTTCAATTACTAATGCTTATTTAGAGGTTTTCGTGTCTGAAGGCAGTTGAAAATGGAACAAAACCCACAATGCTCATTGAGAGTCTCATTGTGCCTTCTTTCGGAGGACACAGCTCTGCATGAAAAAGGTCGAGTGGCTTCTGCTCAGGCCCTCAACCCAGGATTCTGAGGAAAGAGGACAGGCCTTCTCTTTGAAAGCCATCCATGCTCTGCAAATGGAACCGTAGAAGGAACATACCTCTTGGGGCCACTTTTTTTGAACTGAACTGGTGGGGCCCTTTGCAGAGACTCTTGCAGAGTTGCTGTGGCAGGTGGGGCTTGGGAATAGTTTGAGCTTCAACAGTTCTCTTTGAAGGACGGATTTGCCCACCTATTAGCATGACAAATAAAGGGAGAGATAATGGAAGAGGGCTGTTTTGAAGATGTCCTCTGCTTCCAGGACCCTCCCTCCTCGCCTTAGGATCCCTTTGGGGAGCTTTTGGGCCAAGAGAAGCCCCTTCCCTTTTCTGTGAACAGCTGATGTGCCTTCAGAAGGCAAGAGACTGCAGACGACAGGAACATAATAAGGGCTGGGAAAGAAGTGACAGCGTGAAAGGGGATGACCTTTATTTGCAATCCTGGCTGAGATTT
>JAEANM010000997.1:5514-30426 GCA_017656035.1 Myanophis thanlyinensis
CATATATGTGTGTATACACACACACATGTTATATGATTAGGGTATCAAATCAAATCAAATCAAATTTTATTCATCACATAGAAAGTCATACAAGGTACGAAATGCAGTGAAAGTAAAGTAGTAAAGAATCTTCCTTTTGGAAGACCAAGATCAAAATTAAATGTTGCTGCCACACTGATGTTATATAATTCTTTGAACAGACAGGTGTTTGTGTTTGTTTGTAATTGTTACATACATTAGTGATACATTATTGTTCAGCTCTCTTACACTCCTTCAGCCTCTGGTTTTACATATGCTGTATTCTGTTATCTTATTCCATTTCTACCACTGAGCTGCTCCTGATATACAGGACCCAGAAGATAATCTACTAAGCTTATTAAACTGATGAGTTTCCTAAATCTGCCTTGATTTCAACAGACCTGTTGCATGCAATTTATTTTATCAAAATATTGGCTGAAATTATTTTCAAAGTCCTCTGATGCCATGGATGACTGTGATAAATTCAGACTTTAAATCCTGTAGTTTAATCTAAGCAACATCTGAACTCAATTGGCTTCCAAAGAACTCTGTGAGTACTGAAGCACTTATCATAGACTACAACCTACCAAAAACAATTTCCATATTTCACCCAAATTATACAGTTCAAGATTATTTGGAAAAGCTCTATCAACAGATTCTTTCTTTGCCAATATCTTTTCTCTAATGCAAAGGAGAACATTCACATTAGCTAATTCTGATTTGTTGCCTTCTTTCTTAATATTTAAATTAATTAATATGGGCCTTCAAATCAATTTTGAGCCCTGGTTGATTGGATGGATAAAACCATTCCGTTTTCCTGACCACATTTTTCAAACGTGATTTTTGCCACTGTCTTCTTTCTAAATTGACTGGCCCCCAAAAAGGAAGATTTAATTCAAGCCTATCCCTTCCCCTGTTTAAGCCTTCTTTGAAGAAGTTTAGTCAGTTGCTCATGTTCTTTTACATTGTCCTTTCTAGTCATCTGGCATGAGAAGTTAAATTATGACATTACTACCTATCAGTAGTGTTCAGAGGATTTTATCCTTTCTTCAGTGATAAGTCAATGACCATCTTCAGAAGATTGGGCAAATTCAGTTAAAATCACCACTGAATGAATAGTAATAGCCTTATAAAGCCCTTGTATATTGCAAAGAGCTCCATCATTAGTTGCAGGGGATTTTTGTGTCATTCTTTCAGAATACCCATCTTATAAGTACCAAAGACAAACCCTGAAGACATTTCAGAGGTTACCAATGTAACATGAGGTTTTATGAACTGTGTAAGGTCATACAATATTACATAGATGTCAGATGTGGTTTTTCTTTTTTCAAAAATGGGACATGGCAGAAGTTCCATGGATTATTTATTCCTTGTTCTTTTTTTTGTTCATGATTTCAAAATAGTCTGCACAGACTGTACAGACTATTTTGAGGTTCAAATTGAGGCCCTGTTTAACTTCTAAAATCTAAACAATTCTGGCATCAATTTGCTTAATCTATTATACTCTGAGATTTCATCACAAAGGCATGAGCACCCAGAACAATACTTCAGCTCTTGTCTTCAAAAGTAACACAGAACAAACAACAATTCCATCTTTCTGTTCTTACCCGCCTTCAAAAATTTTAATTCTCATTGGCTCAGTTTGTTTGGCTACAATATCTTTATCACCATGGCTGTCTCCTTTAATTCGTTCTTTGATAACATTCCCCACGACTTTCTTTTCAAACTTGCTGCCAAATACAAAAAATGGCTCCTGTTTCATCTGTAAAAAGAAAGACAGGGAAAAATGTCACTAATTGTTGAAAATGTTTGAAGCTTAGAATAAACACTACATATATAAACCGAATAACTGGGTTGTGCCACATTAATGTAAATGCTTTGTCACGATTAAGTCTTACATCTTACTGAAAACTGGGGAAGCCAATTAACTGGGTCTTTTGATTTTCCAAGGAATAAAAGAGGTAGGCAGAAGGAATTTTTAAAAATGCCTCAGTATATTGTAAACATTGTATATTATGTTGCCAGTTATACATAAAAAGTAAAGATAAATAAGACTTACTAGACGATCAAAATCAGTCAACTGATGGCCACTGGCATTTCAAGTCATAGTCTCCTCAAAGCCATCCAGCCCATCAGGGGGTGGTGTGGTTAAGACACACTAGTTTCTCTGCCTATAGTTCAAAAGGTAGTGATGTGGCAACAAACTATGACCAACTACCTTTGATCTCCCCAACCCAATGTATTAGGAATTTATTCATTGCTAAATAAATAAATAAATCCACAATCTCCTGGGATAGAAACAAGTACTTCAATTACAACTAGAATAGACATTATATGTGTTGGAAAGCCCCAGGTGTTGTTAGGGTCTACACCTTTTTTGTGGAGGCAGGGATGATTATCCACATAGTACTGTCACCAGATTTAAACCGAAGACAAATAAAACTCAATGCCCTGTTTTTCCCCCCAAGATTTTATCTTCCTCTTAGATGGCCACACCATGGCTATGCAGATTCACCTTCCCATATTAAGTTTGGAGAGAAGCCTCTATGTAATTTTATTTTAAGCTTGCTTTATTTATTCTTTAGCTACAGTATTGAATTTCTATCCTCCTTTCTCTTCCTGACAGTTCATGTGGTGGTTTTCCCTTATTTAAATTTCCCAATAAACTCATTAGATAGATTAGGCAGAGGTTGACTGATTGATCCAAAGTCACTCAATTAAATTTTTAATCCTGAACCTGGATCTCCATGATCCAAATCCAATATTAATTCCATTTTCTTTAGCCAATGGGCCCAATAAGAAAATGATAATGAAAGCACAGATATGCAACAATGCATAATTCTAACAGTGCCGTTTAATTATTGATTTTATCTGATGGTACTCGCGTGCAAAAAAAAAAAAAACCCACTTAAAAATAAAGTAGTATGGTCACCCCTATTGTTCAGAACGTGTTGCACTTATGAGAATTCAATATATTTTGCACTCTGAAAAACTATATCAGTGTTGAAAGATGCAGAAAATCAGTTAATGCAACAACTGACACATTATGAAACTCTTGCAATTAACATTTTATAGTTATGTTTTATAGCCAGTTGGTGGTGATGCAATTTCTAACTTCTAAAATAGAACTTTTGGAATAATTTCCTTTGAAAAATATAATTGGAAAATGTTAAATCCCCCAAGGTTTTTCAGAAACAATCCATAATTATGATGCCACTTTCCTACTAACTCTTACTCATAGCTTTGAAAAAGTATCTTAGAATGAAACAACAAACTCATTAATATGTTGGAAAACTATTCCAGAAACATTACGCTGAAATATCCCTCATGCACTGCACTTTTCTATATAATAGAAAATCTTAACTAAAACCCATCGATTTTTAAGAATTGGCTGATTACCTGAGCAAACTCTTTCCATGTACTTGACGATGTCAGCTTTCCTATTCCAGGCCTATGCATTGGAGACAGTGTATAGATTTCTGTGCTGCTTTTCTGCTTGGAGCGTAGGAGTGCAAGGGTAATCTTTGTACTCAGTCCTGATGGGTTCGGGTTACAAGAACTAATGCACCATGAAGCATAAACTGATGATTTTAGGGTTGCTTGTTGAATAAAACTGGGTTTTGTGTAGTTTAAGAAACACCAGCTCACAGTTGTGGTAGTACGCAAACTAGGGAATTTCAAAATGTGCTGGATGTCAGCAAGATCTGTCAGGAGAATTGTTGAGGTCACTGCTTTTCCACTTGGTTGAGAAGCCATTTGTACCAGCATACCAAATGGCAATTTTTGTGGTTTGGATTGGTCTTCCATCTGATTTTCGCCTGAAGATACCAAAGACCTCTGTGGGCTTAGGCACATATCTGAGGATGTTTCATCCACATCCAGTTCTTCTGGGGATTCCCTCCCTTCAGAGGTGCCACTAGACTTTTGCCCAGGTGAAGCAGAATCAAAACTGGGAAGCTTCTCCTTGTTCAATGGAGAAGATTCAGCGGAAGATGGTTTGGTACCTGGCAAGTCTTGAGATGATGATGATGATGATGGAGAACAGAGCAAAGGAGACTGCCCCCTTTCTTTTGATTCAGTGGTACAACTCTGCCTAACCAGTTGGGGCTTTTGTGGTCTGGGAAAACTTTTCTTTATATCTGAACTAGTGAGTTCTACAGCACTTAGCTCCTCAACAATCTGTCCATACATTTTTTCATCTTTGACTCTCTTCTGTTGTTTGGTCTCCATAAAGAGCTCCAAGCTACTTGCTGGTGAAAGCATACGCTTGTTTCCACCTAGAGTAGAGGCAGTGTCTGAACTGGAGGTCAAACATAATGGGATAGAAGGGTCTAAGTTGAGTGACAGAGTCTGTGGTACTTTCCACAAGGGATATTTTTCCAGCCCTCCATGTTGGTTTAACATCTGTGCTATGTTAAACCCTATTCCGTGCATGGATGAGCTTGTTGCTAATGTCCTTTGAGAAAGAGTCTCATCTACTTTGCAGATGACAATAGCAGGACTACTGCTTTGAGCAAGAATCTGGGAAATGCTTGTGTACATAACACTACCATAGGACGGCACATGGGTCTGGAGTCTAACAGGAACAATGGTGCCCGGTAATGACTGAACAGGTTCAATATTCTGGGTTTCAAAATTCACCTGTAGCTGCTGTTCAGAAGAGGTATCAGTTGATTTAATGCTACAATCTGGCTGGTAAGTTGCAAGTGCATTTTTAGAATACTGCCCAGATGTTCCTGAGTAACGCTGGTAAGGTTGCTCTTTAGTACATACATAATCCGGTTTCTTTTGAATATGCTCTTGAGCATATTCCAAGTGGCAGCCTGGGTGACTTTCCATTGGGAAAGGCTGCTTAGAATAAGATTTTTGAAGCTGCTGTACAAAGTGAGGTGGAAAGGGGGTCTGTGAAATCTCTGAAGGCCACAAGGGCTGAGATGGCAAGTGAACCATGCAGACAGATGGGTAGGGGAACTGCAGTATAGTATTGTGGATAGGAAAAAAGGGAACTTTTTCTTGCAGTGCAAATAGATGCTGTTGTTCTGCTGGATATTTGCTTAGAATATAAGGTGCTTGGGGGATCGAGAGATGGGAAAGTGGTGATAAACTAGTGCTTCGTGGAGGACAAGAACCAGTAGCTTGCTTCCTGGAGTCATCTGAAGGAAGAGAAAAGGAGGAATGAGACCAAGGAGTTTGGGAAGACCGAAGACCAGCATGTCCATATTCTGTTTGCTCTTGCTTTATATTTTGTTCCATGCTTGAATCGGCTTGGGAAATCTCTGGGGAGCCGCTGAAAGAAGCCTGGCGAACTAAAAAGCATTTCTTCCTTTCTCTCACTGGAGATAAAGCCACTGGAGGCGCTCCTATTGCAGAAGCATGAGACAGATTCCCATAATCGAAAGATTTGCTTCGTATCTCAGGGATTTCAGCAGGATAAGGACAGGGCATCTGTTCTGACGAGCAGCGCCTCATTTCTTTCTGTTGGTGATGTCCGGGGACAGAAAGAGAGTAAGCACCAGCTGGGACAGTCAAAAATTCAGGCTGTTTGACCAATTCATCCTGTTTGGTTGACGTTATGAACCTGATACCGTCCTCTCGTTCAAAAGACATTGAGAAACTCGAACTGTGAGACAGGTTGCTCTCTTGGCTAGGGCTGCGAGAAAGGCTAGTTCCTGTGGATTCAAAGCTAGACTCCCCAGAGGAATGTTCCATGTCAGCAAGACGCAAGCGTTTCTTCTTAGGAGGTAGCTTTTCAGCTGGGAGCTGGGACAAGGTTTCACTTCTTTGAGGCCACTGAAATTCTTCTGCAGGCTTTTCTGGCTCTTTCACTGGGACCTCTCTCTCTTTTTCAGGTTTATCCGGCTCCTCGGTGACACGGATTTCAGGGACCTGTATATTATGCTGACGAACCAGTCTCGGCTGCATGTAGGTCTGAAAAGGCTGCAGTGAGGAAGGCTGTTTGCTAGCAACATCAACATTTTCTATCTGCTGGACTCTCTCAGGGCTCATTGGGAATTCCGCAACCTCGCTTTCAAAACTTTCAGATGTCAAATAGCTTTTCTCTTGCTGGCAAGTAACAAGCTCTGTAGATTCCGATCTTTCGAATGAATTTGGCCGGCTCAAGGAATTTGTATGCTGAATCACAGAAATTACATTTCCTTTCCTGCTCAGAGATTCAGCGGCCTTTTCTTGATCAGCAGCCGAAGAGCATTCTTCTAAACTAGTGGTTGGGCTGCATGATTGTAAATGGGGTCTACACATCTCAAACCGCTCTGAATGACAATGAGCAGCGCTATCATGGCTTTGTATGGCATATCCACTCCTTGGTCCATCCTGGATTTGCGATTTAGGGTCAAAATCACCAGTCATGGAATTGCTACTAACCCCACTGCATAACGATGGTGTGTCTTCCTCATCTCCAACACTTTTTTGGATCCTACGCTTTCGGTTTTCAAACACAATGCCATACGTGGAAGACATTGCCTGTAACTGAGTAGGCGGTTCAGTATAGAATTCTCCACTTTGTTTTGACCCACTGAAACTTTGCTTCAGAATCCCATAGTCTTCCCACTTTCTATAGTGCTTTCCAGAAGAGTCACCCTCATAAATATGTCTCTCCCCTGCAGGCAATTTCTTTTCTCTCATGCCTGGCCCTTTTTCTCCAACGGGCGATCTAATGGAAGCAAACATAGTGTTCTTCCCCATTCGTCCATGATACTCTGAATCCGAGTGTCCTTCCTGCAATGAAGGAAGTTCAAAAGCTGCTTGTCTTATTAACATTCGTTGATGGGGTATTCCTATAGTTTCAGGATAAAACACATCATCTGAACCCGTCATTCTCTCATCAAATGAATGGCTTCCTCTTAAAGACGATGGGACATTCAAGTTAGTTGCAGATGATGTGGGCATGGAGTTGCTTCTGATCAGTGGGTTTGTATCTGCTGAAGGTTCTAGGAGCAGAGATGCATCACCCAAATGACTTCCTGGGTAAAGGCTTGATTCATTTTTGATGGATGATGTAACTATTTGCAACTGTTTGGATTCTGAACTGCAGTCATCAAAGACCTGGCTATTTTTCATAGTGCTCATACTGCCAGAGTCCATTAGTGCTTCATTATTTGGAGACATTCGCTCTTCAGACAAGTTAATGTCTAATCTAGGGTTTACAAGAGGTAGTGGCTCCACCTTGCCTTTTCTACCCATTGAATTACAATCTTGATTGGCTGTCGCTAATGGTTGTGCAGTCCTTTGATTAATCCTATAGAATTTCCCAAAGATGATTTCTTCGTAAGATTTCACATTGGTATTTGGTGGACTTATCTGCTGCTCTGCACTTTCCGAGCGTGAAAAATAACCAGAGTCAGTGCTTCCTTTGCTATGTGGGCTCAGTAGATTTAATGACTGGTCAGAATCTTGTCCTTTCTTCTCAGACAGTCTCAAGGCAAGGCGTTGCTTAACTGTGTGAGAGTCATCAGACTTAGTATTTAATGGATTCTGCAGATTGTCAGTCCCAACGTGCAGGGAGCTTTCACATGGCAAGGACACCCCGCTTCTGGGAATAATTAAAATAGGGACTTTCATGGAGCCTCCCAAGGATTCTTCTAGGGATGCATGAAAGCCACTTCTGCTTGCAATGTCTAATGGAATCTGCGGAACTGGGCTCAGTTTGTCAGAACTTTCAACAAGTAACGACGTCTCTTCGTCTGTATCCGTACTCTGCTCCCCATCTGAATGTATCTCTGCTTCCACATCAATGAAACTGTTGTCTAGGTCCAACTTAGATACAGCGGATTCTGTGAAAGGTACTAGTCCTGCTTTAATTGCATGGGCATGGGATTTCCTGTGCTTGTATAAATTGCTTTTTGTCTTAAATGAAAAACCACAAGGGACACAAGGGTAGGGTCGTTCCCCCGTATGGGACCTTATATGTTTTTTAAGTACACTAGGTTTGGCACAAGCCCTGCTACAGTAAGGGCAAATGTATTTGCCAGGCTTTTTGGGTTTATGTTCTTTCTTATAACCATCTTCTGAAGATTGCTCTATACATTTCTGAGAGTACTGGCTATAAGCAGGGTTAAGATTGGACATTTTCTTTCTGGAGAAACTTCCACTATGGCCATGCACGTGAAAAGGAAACAAGTCCTCGGAGGCAACTGGCTGAAGAGGGCCAGAAAACTGCCATTTGTGGCCTTCCAGGCTCTGTCGCGGCTTCAGATTGTGCAAGAAACCTTGTGGCAACGATGGCTGTGGAAATGAAAGTGAGTGCGGACAGGAGTATGGACTTGGAAGCTGCTGAGGGTATTGCTTGTCTGTGATTTGTTGGGTTGCATTGCTCGGTGACACCCCTTTCCCAGAACTAAAGAGCTGAGAGGACACAGGGCTTCCCAAGTGTTCTGGATCAATTTGGGCCTGACCTTCCAGGCTACCCATCTTCACATTAGCCAAATGCTCCTGCCTCCATCTGCTTGATACTTTTGCTGCTTCTCCGGTTCTTGAGGTAGCATTTTGCCCTACAGCTATATCCCCAGAGTCCATTTTGTCACCAAAGGTCTTAGGTACTAGTTCACTTGAAAGCTGTACAGGCACATGAAGTGTATCCAGTGCTGTGCTTTTTAAAGTTCAGGTGCTCCCATTTTTCCACAGCTGTTCTAACTTCACAGACGTCTCTTCCTCTGTGAAAACTTTCCACATAGTCGTACTGCAGGCATCAGATCTCTTGTAGTTCTATGCTAAAAATTAATTGTCAAGCAGTTCTGTTCATGGCAGGAAATGTCTCTGAACAGTTTAGTTTACATCTGTCAAGACATAGTGGGACATCTGAAGGTTATTCATGGTTAACAAAGGTTCAGATGAAGAATGAACCAGAGAGATCTATTTGCTCATCTACTAAAGCAGAGTTCCACACAACCTCTTCCAGAAGATCCAGCTGCCTGCAAAAAAAAAAAAAAAAAAAAAAAAATGAGAGAGAGTTCAAAAGACAAAGACGGATGTCAGGGCATATGAAGACTTGTTTGCAAATTTATATAATTCTGGAGACAGATGTTAAAGGAAACCCCCCAACTGTGTTCTGTAACAATAACAAGAGTGGGATCTGTTATTATTATGCTGTGACATTTTCTCAAGCTTGCTTCCCCTTCATAGCTGCCAGAGTCAAGAGTGGAGAAAATGAAATGTAATTATCTCATGGTGTGACATGAGGGTCTTGTTTTGTTAGGTGCTTTTATGGATCTTTGATATTTTTGCTATTCATTGATTTTTATAAGTTCTTTGGGTAAATGATAGGAGAGCAGTGTTGCAGGGTTTCTAACTTTAACAACTTTATGGGTAATTTTAGTCTGAGAAATCACTTTTGAAGTCCTTTCAGCTTCATTACTGAAGAAAGATTTATTAACAGGTTCCTTTGAAATCAAAATTCAGTGGTCACCCTTCAGTTTCCTTAAACCCATGAAGGGCCATTCATAATCTCTATGGGTACATTCCTGAATCTTCGGCACGTGAATCATATTCAAATCTGAATATTGATGCTCTGGACTAGACCTCTTAACATCTACTATGTACAGGTAGTCCTCAACTTATGACTACAATTGATCTCCAAATTTCTGCTGCTAAGTAAGATTCTTGTTAAGTGGGTTTTGCCCCATTTTATGATTTTTCTTGCAATTCGTAAATGAATGAACTTATTATGTTAGTAACAAGGGTCCTTAAGTGAATCCAGCTTCTCCATTGACTTTGCCTGTCAGAAGGTCGCAAAAGGGAATCACATGACCCAGAACATTACAACCGTCATAAATACATGCCTGTTGCCAAGCGTCTGAATTATGATCAGGTGACCACGAGGATGCTGCAATGGTTGTAAGTGTGAAACATAGTCATAAATCAGATTGTACTTTTGTTTGTTGTAACTACAAACAGTCACTAAACAAATGGTTGCAATTCGAGGTCTACCTGTAGATGGGATCTCTTGACATTTTAAGTGATTTGCTGAAAAGGAGCAGCAGAGGGCGCCAAATTAGAAGCTTGCCTGTGTATCATGTTTCCATGATAAATCTTTTAGAATTTAGAATCCAAATAAAGCTGGAATGGACTTTGGAGGTTTTCTAGTGCAGCTTTATACTTTATATTAAAAGTGTAAATATAAAACTCTTCATATAAAAGTGTATAAAAGCTTTAGAAACTGTTCTATAGCTGCTATGGTTTTAAGAAAAAAGTAAATCTAGTAGAATCTGATCCTACATCATTAGCTTGGAAATCAAAGTCCAAAGACTGTGAGCACTATACTTATGTATTTAAGATAACTATGCTTTGGAAGCATGCAGCATCCTGAATCAATTCATAATAAAGAATAAATGTGTTAATCTATGATTTCTTCCCCAGTTGACAAAGTCAATTTTCTGATTTGTGAGCAGAGCATTGGCACTGAATCAGAAAATAGCACATGCAGTATATGTATTTACATGCTTGTTAGCTGTTGTTGTTTTTAAGAAATAAAACATCAGGGCTCTGGTATGAACTAGCAAGAATGGGTCCAGGGTTATTGTTTGTTTGTCTTTTGATTTTTTTTCAAATACCTTCATCTTGTTGGCATCTATTATACATGATAAATCTTGAAGGTTCCTGGAAAGGAAGAGAAATAGAAAAGCAATTAGGGAAAAGTTTGAAATCTACAGGGATTCCATAGAATAGGTATTTTTAAAAGCTGCAATTATTATTCATGTACAAGAAATGATAAAGTCCACTCCAAATAATTTAGGGGAGTGGATAAAATACATTTTCAAGAATAAGTATTTTCAAATCTCTGTAGAAGCAAATTCAACTTCAAGTTAGCACCATTGATTGAAACAAGTATTTCAGAGGCTGCCCTCACCAGCAGTTCTAAATAAAACAGAACCTAATGTTGTCATTAAGCCCGTCCTTCTTACCCAAAACTTAGACTGAAGGAGGACAGCAAAATTACTATGCTGAAGTCACTATAATCTGTTCAAAGGTTTGGCAGAACCTGATGTAGGCCTGAGCCTCGATTTCTGGCACCTAAAGACCATTCTGAGGATTAACAGGAAAGGACCCAGCAGCATATCAAGGATGGGGTGGATGAAGGCAATAAAGGGGTGCATTGTCTGAGGAGCCTATCGAAAGGATCAATGATGGCTATGGAGCTGGGTCAGTGTTCCAGTGTTCCTATGTGCCAGTTAATTGTTTAGCAATTGACTGTTAGGCACTGCAACTACAGGGTAGGCTCAGAGCAGTGACATTAGGCCTGTCTGTGATTGCTGCTCAGCTCTCTGATCTACCCTGGATGTGAAAGATGCTAGGTGTGCCACTGAAAGGACTGAAGGTAACATGGCTCTTTCCACAGTATTGCTACAATTCAATGATACAAATGACTATTGGGGTCAAACCATCAGGTTTCAGACTATCTACGTACAGGAGTGGCTTTTGATTAAGCTATCAAAGCGTAACCTCTCGGTCTTCATTATCAGCCACTGGTTGTCACAGCATAATACTTTTGAAAAACAGGATGTCTAAACAATTGATATATTGCTTGTTTGATATAACTGCTAAGCATTAAGATTTAAGACAGTACAAGATACACGTATAAAAACAATTGTAAATCAAACATGTGTTGGTAAAGCAGAATAATATTCCAGCTCAATGTAATGCTCTAAAATAGAAAACCAAGACAAGTACAGTTCTCAGCAGCAGGAATCCACATGTGCAGGATAAGGTTATCCTGAAACCCACAATCAAATCAGATTTATATTGGGCCTGAAAATAGAGTTTTTGAGATTTAAAACTTGGATAGCAGTGTCAGTGTACACAACACTTCAGACAGGTAAGCGTCAAAACTGTCCAGGATTCAAAATATTAACATCACATTTTAAAGTGACCTCAGCAACTGATGCAAAGCTGATAGGATGTAAATATATTTCTTTCAAATAAGCACAGTCTTTGTCATAAGATCAGCAGAGATAAGCCTCATGACATAATGGCTGCAGTATCTTATTAAAGCAGGCCGATGCACACATCTGCATTTAGAAGGGCTTTCAACACCTATGAGCAAACAAATTGGCATCCATGGAAAACATCAACACCTCGTAAACTTGAACCTGCTCCCAACCAGGTATGAAAATCGGCACACATGCAATGCCAAGTGTGAAGATGACCTCACTGCTAAGGTCCTTGTTGTATATGCTGAGGTTTGTCCTGAAGTGGCAACAGAGGTGCAAAATTGGAGGGCAAGACTGATCACATACTGAGCTCAATGTTATATATGGCTATGATCAAATACTCAATGTCCACAAAGGATACATTAACCTGAAGTTTCTCAATTATGTTACAAAGCTTATTCTACATTAAAAAAATATCATGCATCTAGGTATTTAAAAATTATTTGATATTATTGAATTCTTTTTAATTTTGAAAGTATTGTAAAATGTCTCTGAATACTACAACTGTTTATTAAAACAGATACAGTATAAGCAAACAATTAATGTGATTATGCCAGTATAATAATGGGACAAAGCACAATAACGGCACAACTGCTGGTGATATCATGGACATATCCATATCATTTCCTTTGTAGTAATATGCAAATAGTTTGTCTGAGGTGTTTTTTCCACTTCCTATCTAGCCCACATCCCCAGTCTTTCCTGATTATCTCCCATGCTAATAACAACCTGTTCTAAACCTTTTTAACTTTTTCAGATCAGACCAGGTTGGCTAGGTGCTCCTACCTAGCCAGACAAGCTTTGACTAATAAGCTAATTAAATGATCAGCTAAGCATCCATTAAAAAAATACAATTGCTTGTAAGCTACAAAAACTGATTCAAAAGAAAGCCAGATGGTCACAAGTAAAATAAGTATGCTATTACATAAACATTGAAAACTACATATTTTCCATTCACCAAATGTCCATGTCAGCTGGGGAAAAGACTCAAAAGCAGCAAGGGTCTACTAAATGCTATAGCCATAGTTGCAAAGAGACTATGATGATTCCAATAGACAATAGATCCTAGAAAAGTTGTATAAAGCAGGATTTTTCAAATTATATCCTGGCAGAACCATGAAAGTTCCATCAGAATTTGATGAGACTGTCTGAGAGGCTGGGTGGGGTGTGAATGTGGACTTGAATGTAGCCAATTTTCCATAATTAAAGTTTTATCTCTTGATCAGGGTCCAGTATGGTTTTTTAAACACCAGAAAGTGTTCTACTGTCATGTAAAGAACTTTATGCAGGCAATGTCTGCTTTGATAAGGTGGTTTTGACTCCACTCAGGAAATCTTCACATAAGGGCAGGAGGATCTGTGTCCATTGCTACATATCTCTCTCTCCCAGAGCAACTATCTCCCCTTTCATATAGGTAAGCTGTTCACGTTGACAGAACATTTTAGAATACAGTGGTACCTTGATACGCAACAGCTTTGAAACTCATTGAATGAGTTTTCAATGCATTATCACACAAAACTTTTGTCCTGGTACTCAACACACAACCTAGAACTTCTCGATGTCGGTGTGATTCACTACATTATTCCTTATGGGGAAAATCTGTTTGGTACTCATCATTTTTAGTACTCATCACTCTTCCTGAAACCAATTAACAATGAATACCATGGTATCACTGTACATATATGAAGAAATATATTTTAGAAAGAATTTTTTTTAACAGAAATAAATAGCAGAAGCTGTATAGAAGTAGTCCTCAACTTATAATTATAATCGATCTCAAAATTACAGCTGTAAGACATGGCAGTTGTTAAGCAGGTGTGACCAGTCCAATTTTACAACAATTTTTGTAGTGGTTAAGCAAATCTGCGGTCATTAAGTGAATGCCATGATCATTAAACAAACCCATTGTCTGTGAAGAAGAGATTTTGCCAGAAACTGGAAGTAAATGCAGATTTCTGGGGTGGATGGGGATGTAGTAAATTACAGAGTCTTGTGACTGCAGGATGCTGTAAACAGCCGTAAATGCAGGCTGGTTATCAAGCATCACAAATGCGATCACATGACTACAGGTTGGGGGTGGGGAATCAAAATTTTGAATCTTAGGTCCTAAGTGCTTTTTTTGGATCCATTATAATTCTGAAGTCAAGATCACATTTATATTATTTACAGGTGCATGTCCAAGCTTTATCAGAGTAGCTTTTGTGCTATTTCTGTACTTTTGGGGTGGTCATATTTGCTAGGAAGCCATTTCTATAGGTGAATAAGCAAACATGTAGGCATACCAATGTATGCCAACTCTTTCTGAGTTAGCCAATGCACCAACTCAGAAAGCTCAAACTGATCAAGGAGCTGCTAATACAGTTCTACAGAGGAATTGTTGAGCTGGTCATCTGCACGTCTTTAACTATCTGGTTTGGTTCTGCAACCCAACAAGACAGACACAGACTACAGAGGATAATCAGAACTGCAGAAAAAACAATTACTACCTACCTGCCTTCCTTTGAGGACCTGTATATGGCACGAGTCAAAAAGAGGGCTGGGAAAATAGGTACAGACCACTCACATCCTGGACATAAATTGTTTCAACTCCTATCCTCAAAATAGCGCTATAAGGCACTGCACACAAGAACAACTAGACACAAGAACAGTTTTTTCCTGAATGCCATCACTCTGCTAAACAAATAATTCCCTCAATACTGTCAAACTATTTACTATGTCTGCATTACTATTATTCTTCTTATCATTCCATCACTCATCCCTTCCCATACTATAACTTGTTGCTTGTATCCTTATGATTTATACTGATTGTTTCCTAGTATGATTTGATTGCTTATTTGTAGCCTATGACTATCATTAAATGTTGTATCTTATGATTTCTGATGTACATACCTTTTCCTTTTATGTACACTGAGAGCATATGCACCGAAGATAAATTCCTTGTGTGTTCAATCACACTTGACCAATAAAGAATAAAGAATTCTATGTATCCGAACTCTTGGACAATACACCCAAAAGAACAAAAGCACTCAATAGTTGACACTTATTCATAATAGCATCCTTCTTTTTTCATTAAGGAAATAATTATAACCAAAAGGGGCATGTTCTTTGACTCACATAGTTTTTTTATTGGATTTATTATAAATTACATTTTGGGGATTGCAACAAAATAGTGTATTGTCCCACGTAAAATGCACCTGTAGCTAGTTTTCCATCATATTCTACATTCTAAAGCTTCTCTTTCATTGCCATGAAGCGGGAAAAAGCAAGACTCTAAAAATAAACTTTATTCTTTTACTATACACATTTCTTTAAAAGTTATTCCCTCCGTGGAATTCTGTAAAATATTATTATTAAATTATTTTAAGATTAAAAACTAATATAAATTAATATAAAGTGTCTGGAGAATAAGTTAGAAAGTAAAAATGCAAGAAAGAAAAAGATACAAAGGAATAGATTCCAATCTTCTTTACAACAGTTATAAGCAGAATTATAAATTAACCTCTCTCTATAAAGTTACAGCATGACTCTCTTCTTTCTATAATCTATCTTGTCTAATCATCAAAACCATAAATTTTAAGTTCATCTTCTTCTATTTTATGCAAAAATTCCATTAAGAGAGGTTTCCAGGAAGCAATAAATGTATTTTCCTTTTTGAATCAAAATCGACAAAAATCGACATCTCAGCAAGTTCCTTCAGCAACCATTCTTCCACTGTAGGTATTGCTAACTCTTTCCATCTTTATGCATACAAGTATCTTACTGTGGTTATCATATAACATTCAATGATGTTTTTTTCCAATTGTTCTTCATCAGTCTAAAGAGGAAGACTTCAGTAGCATATTAATTTTTAAAATCCTCTGAATTGGTGTATATATTTGAATCCAACATTTTCTAACTTCTAACTTCAAGCATACTAAAATGTCCCTTTATGTTGTTCATATTTCCAATATAAATTTGAAGTGACTTTATAAATTTTGGATAATTTCTCTGATGTCAAATACCTATGTACATTACTTTACAAAACTGTTATTTAAGAGCATAAAATATGGGTAAAATTTATATAATTGAATGTTCATCATTTGTACACAATTCTATTTCAATTCTATTTCAAAACCAGTATTATTTAATACCATAAACTCTTTTGGCTATTTTAACTGTAAAAAAAGAAAACCATTGAAAACTATATTGCACTGCAACCAGTTGGTCTCTGGATTTTATTTTATATTTCCCCTTGACAAAATTCTAGTACCTCACAATAAATTAGCTATTTGTTCTTGTCTATAAAATGGAGGCATTTCAAAAGTACAGTACATTTAGGAAATGATTTTAGGAAGATATGACTGTGATTCAAATAAATAAATGCTGTGCAGAAGCAATTGTGAACACTTTGAACACTCTAGGAATCTCAGCTTATATTTCACAATGGAAAAGATGGTTCTGATATTTATACAAAATCACCTTCAACTAAGTTGTTTTACTGTCTTTAGCAGATTGTTCTGTACTATGGCATGGAGCACCTTGAATTCAGGGGAAGAGCAGCTTTGAAACACACAGGGGCATTCATGCAGCACCTCTTGGCAGCTCCTTAAAGGAGCCACACCTTTTCCTGGCACAACACGGTTATCCTCTGCAGTTGCAGCACAATCCCAGGAAAATACATGTTTGGTTTAGGGAGTTGCCAACATCTGTGGTATGTTTGCATCCATGCCTGCTCCAAAGCAACTTTTCCTTTCAAATTCAAAATGCTGCACGGTTCTATATCATACAATTGTGTTATTTCAGAATATTGAAAAGAATGATCTTGCCATGTTCACTAAAATTCTAGCTGTTCACATCAGATCACTGTGGAATAAAAGTTTCCAAGAATTTAGCTCCCGAAGTTAGCTTCTGTTCACTGGAAATAAACCAACCAACATATCAATGATAATAACTTGTGTTATATTTTTGAATTAATGATCTGCATACATTGTACATATTTGTTTAAATGAAGTTGGCCTATAGCATGCTTTACTGTTGCAACTCATGACAAAAATGAATAACAAATAAGTGTTTTAATCAGAATCTATTTAATTAGAATAGACCTGGAAGAGACCTTGGAGGTCTTTTAGTCCAACCTCCTGCTTTTGTTAGAAGACAATTGAGACAAAATTGCCTTCAATTGACTACTTTTCCATTGAGTAACAGAGTGTACCCACATCACCATTTCCTGCCTTAATACAGGAAAAGAAAAAAACGTATTCAGAATCCATTCAGAATTAGAAATACTGAATCTTTACCAGCCACTCTCAATGACATAATGGGATTTAAAAACCACAAAACTTAAAACTGAAGATTGTGAAATACAGATCCCTTAACTTCCTTGATTCCAATACTCCAACAGGATACTAAGTATCATAGAGTTTTAACAAAAAAACATTGACATACTTTTGATCATGGTGTCATAATTCCCATAATCCAAATACATCTTATATGTGGCAGCGGGGATCAGCAGGGGAGGGATGACAGAGAAAACATTAAAAACTGTTTGAACTAAGATGAGCTTGAACCCCTCCAGCTGCTTCATAAATTAGGGAAATATGAGAGAGCATTTACTATAATGTATAAATGTACCTCATCTGTTTATCTATTACATCTACATCCTAATGCTATCCAATGATTCTCAAAATCTAACATGATATAAAGACATTAGAGCTTTCAGAATATACGATGGCTATCCACAAATTAGATTACGTTTTCGTCTGTAGCAAGAAGGGGCGGAGCTAGAGCGGCCATCTTTGGTCTGTGCGTCCACTGCTCAGTCAGTCTGCATCTAGTCGTGCTACTGGAAGGTTCGTATCGTTGCCTGTTATTTCACAGCAAACATTTGAAATGTGTGCTACAACTGAAAATCCATCCAGTTGTGAGGTGCGATCAGTGATAAGGTTTTTGTTGACAAAAAAACATAAACCGATTGCAATTTTTCAGCAACTGTGTGAAGTGTACGAGGACAACATCATCACTGAAGGTGAAGTGTGCCAATGGTGCATTAAGTTTAAAAATGGTCGAACTAACATTTGTGATGAACAGCAGAACTCCGGGCGGGCGTGACTGACTGGCTCAAGTCTCAGGCGGCTGAATTTTATGACAATGGAATTACAAAGCTTGTTCACCGCTATGATAAGTGCCTCAATTTGTTCAGTGAATATGTTGAAAAGTAGTATTTAAGTGTCACTTTCAAGTGTATATAATAAAAAAATTTCCTACACTTTTTTTTTCTATCGCAAAACGTAATCTATTTTGTGGATAACCCACGTATTTTTAAAAAGTTAATATATTGAAATATATCATAAAACCAATAAATAATAAAATAAAAATTTAAAGCTTACAAAGATTAAGCTCACTTAATAGATCAGAAAGTCTTTGAAACAGCTCAGTTTTCAACATTTCCTGAAAGCCATCAATGAAAGGGATGGTCTGATCTGTATCAAAAGGCTTTTCCAAAGAAATGATCCTGCCATTGAAAAAACCTTCACATATTCCCAGAACTGAGTGTCAATAAGAGCACAAGCTAATACTTTCTGAACCAATTGTAGTTTCCAAGTAGTCTTTAAAATCAGCCCCATATAGAGTATCTTGGGTGGCAATGAAGGCATGGGTCTATAGCCAGATCCTCCTTCCATAGACCCAATCCTCAAGATTCACAGGTCAGGAGTTGCAGATAACATGGCAAGATAGCTGTAGTTCATAAGGAGTTAATGCTGCAGTGAATCTGAGTGAATTATCAGCTGTGCAATTACTCACAGTGGGCAGAAGGAAGATCATGATGCTAACTCCTCCCTGAAAGGAAATTAGTCACCCTAAACTTGTTTCTGGAAAACAGCCCGGTGACACAGTAAGAAAGAAATGAAGATGCTTTCCCCTCCTTATTGCTATCATCTACGCCTGAACAATTGACACCTACCTCTGCCAGGTTGGATTATCTTTTTGTCTTTCTCCAGCAGTACTCCAGGTATTGTTTTTGGTGCTTAGAGGGCTTCATTAAATCAAGAAGCCAACTAGGATTAGCCACCTCAAAGAGACTTTTCAGGGACAGTCATGCCTCCCACTGGCAATAATTCATCAAGCCCTAAAGCAATTGTTCCCCCAAAACTGGAAAATTCCCCAAACAACCTTTGGAACTACCTAGATCCATTAGGTTCCTGGGTCTTACCAGAGATGGACCTCAGATATATGAGGGCTATCCACAAAATAGATTACATTTTCATCTGTAGCAAGAAGGGGCGGAGCTATCACGGTTATCTTTGGTCTGTGTGTCCGCCGTTCAGTCTGCATCTAGTCGTGCCTGTGGGAGGTTCATATCATTGCCCGTTATTTCACAGCAAATGTTTGAAATGTGTGCTGCAATTGAAAATCCCTCCAGTTGTGAGGTGCGATCAGTGATAAGATTTTTGTTGGCAAAAAACCATAAACCGATTGAAATTTTTCGGCAACTGTGTGAAGTGTACAGGGACAACATCAATCATCACTGAAGGTGGAGTGCTCCAATGGTGCATTAAGTTTAAAAATGGCCAAACTAACATTCATGATGAACATGATCTTGCACCAAGCAACTACCACTTGTCTCATCATTCAGTGATGATTGAATTGACTGGCTCAAGTCTCAGGCGGCTGAATTTTATGACAAGGGAATTACAAAGCTTGTTCACCGCTATAAGTGCCTCAATTTGTTCGGTGAATATGTTGAAAAGTAATATTTAAGTGTCACTTTCAAGTGTATATAATAAAAAGTTTTCCTACACTTTGTTTTTTTTTTCTATCGCAAAACGTAATCTATTTTGTAGATAGCCCTCGCAGAAGCTAAGACTGCCAACATTACAAGACTGTGATTCTCTGATTAACCTTGAAAGCAAATGAGGAAGGGATCTTGCTGGCTGCTATATGGCTGGATCCCAAGCATATCTCTATAGAATAACAGCACATATGTTATGTACTCACATTCTGGTATCTCAGAAGCAGAGTCTTTGATCATAGCTATATCTAATAATCTATGCATCCCCAGGTCTTCAAACTTAACATTAAACACTGTTGGGACATATTTCCAGCAGAGTGACATCACTGTCCTCACCCACTCAGGTTTTAGTAATACATGTTATACATGTCAGATCTGCTGCTTCATCTACCATTATACTGTGGATTAACTGTGGTCTTGCTGCAGGCTCATTTAACACCAATCATCAGCATCACAAGGCCAAGAAACCTGCCACCCAGAATACAGCAACCAGATTAGAAATGAAGATTGCTACAAGATTGATAATTTCTCTTCCCCGTAATGTCCCACATGGTGCTCATCTTATATCCCTTGGCCTAACACTACAGTTATATGACACTACCATCCATTCCCATGTACATCCAGCCTCCATTTCCCAGTCAATCTTCAAAGCCCACTATTGGTTTGTTAGTCAGCTATGCTTCATATTGCACATTTTGGCATACACAATCTCACTTACCCAGATTCTCAGATATGAGCAATCACTTCTGCATACCACTCTCCCAAAGCAAACAGCTTGCAAGCTCCCTACAGACCAGATCACACCTGTTACGTTACTCATTCACATATAGTATAATCTATGCAACAACTCTGGCACTTGGCTATCACTGGCCTGCTTCTCAACTCAAATATTTGAGATGACTTAATATTAATTTTCCTTTCCACATTTTAGGATATTCTGTTCAGTCTGAAAATAAAATCACTACAAGCCAACTCTCTTGCTTGTTTTCCCAATAGACAGAGAATAGTTATAAAAATAGATCATGCAAATGAACTCTTTATGGCGTCAGCATCCAGATGAGCATGAATGATCAGATAAGGTTGAATGGTTGCAAAGAGCAAACTGTTAAGAAGAGTAGTTGCCTTTTTTAATCACACAGGCTTGTTATATTAAGCTCTTTTCTTCCTGCTCAGAAATCAGCCATTATCAACACACTGATAAATTACACCTGACAAGATTCAATCCTCTTTTAATCACATGTTTCCTTCTAGCCCGGGAAGCAGCAGTTCACTGGGAATTAAAGGTACAGTGGAGGAGTCAGGAAACACAAAGGCAAGCATAAATCTAAATATAGCAGGACTACCTACTACATATGATTCTTTGCATATATTTAGCAAGTCTAACACTTGATTTTTTTTAAATGTTTTTCTTGTTTCAAATTCACCTAAAGACAAACCAGCTTTCTGCTTTTAAATATATTATTGGCTACACTCCATTTGATGCACAACAATATTTCAACAGGGATTCTTATCACTCTAAATATCACTCTGTATAACTTGTGTTGGAAGAAATATCCATCTTGTTCCATTCCAAGTCAGATAAAAGGCACTGGAGACAAAATGGAGGCTGGAGGTTGATTGGAAAGAGGGTCCATTTATTGATGAGTAGGATCATGTTTGTGGTCCTGGTGCAGCTGACCACATGGAGTTGAGAGTGGGAAGTATTTATACTTTCTCTTGGGCTTTACACTTGAACTTCCTGTAACAGTGCAAGAACATGTATTCTATTGACTGTTATCAGACTCCCATGTGCCATGTACAATCCTAGGAGTTTGTCTGAGCTAAGTTTGGTTGAAGTTTGCTGGGGGTGATGCAACTGAAATGATGCAATGAAGGGGCTTGTTGGGCAATTCCTATTGTGGCTGAGGGCTAATCCTACCTTTGTTCAAACCTTGATACAGGACATTTGCTTATGAATAGAGCTAGCTATCTCTTTATCTCTTAAGTGCATCTTAAGAACCCCATCTGCTCTGGGCTATTAAGGACAGTGGGGGTTGCTTTCCAAAAGCACGTTTCTCCAATTCTCATCCAGGGAAATATAATATGCTGCCTTTTTAATGTTTCTCAAAATATTTCATTCTTCTAGGAGAGGGGTGGGTGCTAACTTTCTACACATATTGTTCAAAGACAGCAAAAGAACTGCACGTATTACTTTTCACTGCTCACTCTTTTAAATTAAGATCTAGAAAATTTATAGAAATATAACTAGGAATTTTGTTCTTGAATATCACTGAACAATTTATAAACTGCTATTAGTTTAACACTTCAGATAAAAAATGTGACATGAAATAAGCCAAAGAAGCTAATGAATAGAAAAATGAATAGAAAAAAAATCTTGAACCACCTCAAATACTCATTTTTGCCCTGAGAAATCCAACTGCTTGAACTGAGATTTATACCCAGGAAATAAATACTGTAAAGTATTATCAAGATTCAATCTGCTATCAGGAGACAGAAGTGTTGAGTAATGTTTATTCCATTTGAGTGGACAGAATGTTTTTGACTGATTTCCATTTTGGAAACTAGTTTAATCTGGGCCTATTCGGAAGAAGGAAAAGATCTTTTCTGTGAATATCATTTTACCACACAGCTTTCTAGATTTCCAAGTAAGATATAACATATAAAAAATGTAATAAGGTGAGCCAAAGTGTACTGCATACTACGGAAGGAGGAAAAAGAATAAACTAATAAATTTCCACTCAATATAGGAAATGGCATTCACTTCTACCTATTGGTGACGACTTAGATGGCAACTTGTTCAACATTTACAAAATAACACTAATGGAAAAAATTACACTGATTTGTCATACTGTGACGCGTACACCTCCATGTAAATCCAAAATCATTTTATTCTAAATTTAAACATCTGCCCCCTAACAGAAGTAGATTTGGTTTCCTACTGAAAAATGTCAGCGACACGAAAATGATGTTTATGTTCCCCAACAAAGTGATCCTCTTGGTATGCCTCTTCCTACAAATAGCAGATAGCATCTTCTGTTCCTAACAGTCAGGTTTTTCCTTCACCTCTCAAACAGGTTGAGCTGCCAAACAGTTTTTTCTTGAGAGAAAAAAAGTCTTCGGAGATTTCAACATTCTTCCTGTTTTATTTTCTTTTGGGTTAGTCATTTCAGGGTAATAGGGCTGTCCTTCTATTGCTTTTTCCTTACACACTCTAAGCCCATGATGGTGAACCTATGGCACGAGTGCCACAAGTGGCACACAGAGCCATCTTGCTGGGCACAAAAGCTGTCAGCCAACTTACCTCCAGCTGAGCATGCGCATGCAATTGCGCATGCACGATTGCAGAGGCCCAGCCGGTCTTTGGGCCTCCGCTGTGCATGAGCACAATTGCAGCAGGAAATCCAGCTGGTCTTCGGAGCTCTCCTGCACCTGCACACGCAATTTCTCATGTGTGTGTGAGTGCCACACACAGTGCACGTGCATTGCACGTGTAAAAGCTGCATGCATGCATGGATGGTGCAGTTGCACATGCAGCACATGTGAAGGAGCTGCACGCAAGTGAGGATAGCATGCGCAAAGCTGTTCTAATCCCTTCTTAATGTCTGCTGCTTTCATGCCTCTCCTTTCCCCATGTGTTTTCTGCCCTCAAATCCATGACATGAAGACATTGCCTATCTCTTCACATCCTCATTTCAAGTCTTGCAGACTTTTGCCACTTTATCACAATCTACAAAAATGACCTTACAGAGAAGTCAGCTAATTTTTACAGAGGGTGATCATAGTTTACCTCAAATTTTATTCTCATCCCTCAACACCAGTTCTTCTTTCTGCTGCTTTTCCCGCTACCCATTTAAAGTGGTTTTTTTTTTCAATTTCTCTGAATTTATGAAGCCTATGAGAAGACGATGAACATAGCGTTTGCTGAAATAATTATCTTCATTAAATATATTTGCCTATATGTTACTGTAGGCAGGCAAGCATGGCAGAGGGATTAACCATTTATAAGAAACTAAGCTTTTCTTGCAGAAATTATGAATTGTAGGGAGGGGGCTGAAGTTCTGCAAATTGTTAATTAGCTGACATAATGCACAATATGGAACATAATGCAAAGAAGTAATGTAAAAAATTAGTAATGTTATCAAATGTTGCTTTCTTGTTGATATGTTTGCATCTTGCAAACCAGACATATAAATACCTTACCTATTCTGCATTAGTTATTTTATGATGATACATAAAATACATAAAACGATTATAGAACGGTCTTTACTCATTTTACTGATGTCTATTCAGCATTTTTGAAGGAGACTGGACTGTATTTGACAATATTTTTAGCTTCTCTTTGACTGTATTCAGCACCCCACTCCCCATTTTGCTGTCAGTCTATATAATGTGAGTATCTACAATCTATCTTTTAACAAATGTATACATAGTATGTTTTGACAATCATTTGGGATCTACAGGCTTCATTGCTAGTATAATTAGATGTTTCCTTTCCCTTTTACACAGAAATGTTTGTTTAGTTTTTTTAATGTGGGCAACACAGTGCCAAAAGCACTGTTTGTCCTGAAGGATGACGTACATCTTCATTGTTTGAGGAAAGGGCAGGGCTAATCAGGTGTCGTGTATAATTACAACTGTGTTCCTTCATGTATTCATTGCGTAGGCTATTCCCTGCCTATGCAATTCATAAAGCTGCTCAAGTGTACTTACATAGTGAAGGCATGTTACCCTTGAAAACAAGGACACCAAGTTTCTACTTCTACATATATTAGAAAACAGAGAATTATATTGAACAAAATTATATTGAACAAAATCAGCTTAACCGGAATTCTGAAGTTAAAACAGGAGGAATATGAGATATCGCTTGACTGAAGCAATGATTACAATGCATTAACAAAGCTCCAGTTTCATCATTAATAGCACTCGTGTTTCCACAAGTTAACCTAATGCTCAAACCTGATGTAAGGCTGCCGAATCTGTGCTTCAACATTGCACTGAAATGCCTGTTAGTGTCACAGCTGCCAATTGCTAATTATAAGTCCTCACAGTAAAACTACAGTAAATATTAGAAAGTTTTTGAAAGGTAAAGACACCCTTAACATAAAGGTTTGTAGCAATTGGATTCCAACAATCATAGTGATTATTAAAATATCAGCACCTCTACTAGGAGTAAAGTATAATAAT
>JAEANM010000998.1:0-25170 GCA_017656035.1 Myanophis thanlyinensis
AATAAATAAATAAATAAATTGTGTATTTAATTGAATTTATTGGTTGTTTTTTTTTAAATCATTTACAATACCCTGACTCATGTGATAAATGGACAGCTATACGGATTGAAATTTAAGGGTGGAATTAATTCATTACTAAAACGAAGTTTAACAAAAGATGGCACATTAAATTTCTTACGTTGACAATCTAGGAAGTTTGAAGGTTCTTTAACTCTCACTATTTAGTCTTTTAACTTTATTCTAGTTTCAAAACAATAAGTATGTTAATATAATTTGGGGGAAAGATTATATTTATTTATCTCAGTTTGACATTGCATTATTTGCCTAAAACATGGATCTGTTACTTATAGCAACAAAGAGCAACTCTGACTCTATGGAAAGGTTTGGATATAGCAAAGAAGCCTAAATAACTGAGGGAAAAAATGCTTAATTTAAACAGTGGAACAGCAGTTCAGAAATGGACATCCAAAGACTGTTCACCATAGAGACAGAATGGAGTTGTGCAAAAATTATTGCATTCTGTTTCTTTGCTTTGTTCGATTTATAGACTCCCAGAACAGCTGGGAAAAAGTTCCACTGGTTTTTTTTTCCTGCCTCCAGAGAGCTGTACAATGCTTGAACTAGCTGTACAAAGAGCCCCCAATACAGTTGAGCAAATGTTCAAGCTCAGCCTTTTATATCGTGTAACTGTAATGTGTAATGTGTATATAATTTATAATGTGCAATTATCTGTATTGTGTGCAAGCCCTCCTCTGTGACATAAAAATGGCAACTTACCAAAATCCAGCTCTGTCCTTGCAGACACTGCACAGAAATGCCAACATTAGTGTGTCTCCCACACTTGCAAAAGTTATGATGTGATGATTGCGGAAGTTTTTTTTAAATGAAATGAAGGAAGCACTTCCTTATCTGCTTCTGATTTCAATCATTCAGCAAGGCAAATTATTAAGAATATGTCTATGTCTTCTTTCAGTGCACAAGAGCTGACCCTTTGCAGGAATTATATGCAAAAGTATAAGATATTTTGGGAAAAAGAAGACATTATACATCAGGCACTTCTCTCTGTCTCTCTCTGTCTGTCTGTCTGTCTCTCTCTCTCTCCCTCCTTCCCTCTCTCTCCTTACAGATAAACTATTTCCCATATTACATAAACAAAAAGCATGCAACTGAAAATGCAAATTTTCCTTGCCTTCCAATTCATCTCGACCATCTATCTAATCCTAAACAAAGCAAAACACCACCACTCATCTATTACCTTATCCTTTCAATTCCAGCTGCTTAACCTCCCTATTTGCTTCTTTCCCATACTATACTCTGTGCTACTTTTGTGTTCCTTCAATTATCACTGTTATTATGGCTGCATAATTGCCTCTTGGAGTTTAAAATCTACTCACTCTTCACCCTTCCTCCTCCTCCTGGTGGTCTAGTCTTATTAATGTTAATTTTATTTTTCCCTTGGACTGGGTTACTTGTGTCTCTAGTAGCCCTTTCCTGAAATCAAAAGTCTGCACATACCCATATAGAACTGTTTCTGTCTTCATGGGGGCAGACACCAGCAAATGGCCAAATGAACAAGTAATAGAAGATAAGCATGCAAATAATAACAATAACAATAACAACAACAACATACTTGGTCAATACCTAGAATGCTGGCAGCAACCCATATCAACCATCAGTGCCAGTCAATAATGTGACACATTTTTAAATGTTCAGTTGACTGAGTTTCATGTTTAATAAATAAAGTGTATAATAATAATAATAGTTTCAAAAAGCCTCCTCCTTAAGGAATAAAAGGAATTCAGAAATCAGATGCATTGTGAACATCCAGTCAATCAGAAATGTGTCCATTCTAAATGGAGGAAAAATATCTTACGATGAGAAATTCTAAAGCGTACAATGTCTTTCTATAAGCGTCTGTCTTTAAAACCGGAACTGGCTAGTGTGCATCAACACATATAAATAGTCAATTAACTCCCCCACAATCTTTGAGCCCCTTTACATTCAGAACTTTTGTAAAAAACAAAATCAGCTAATAACATTGGGAAGGAAAAAAAATGAAGTCCACGTTACTCACAGTATATAAATCACTAAATGATGCTGTCAACCTTTGCTGAAGAAAGAATAAACCGTTAAGTATGAAGAATGTCTAACTACAGAATTAAATGAAAATTGCTGTGTTTTATGACATTATGAGAATTCTTATTATGTATGTTCTAATTACAGATAAACTCACTTTTTTTCTTGTACAGAATTTCTTTCTACAGAAATTCTGCTTAAGAATTCAATTTCAAAACTGCTTCTGAAGGGGAAGCTGGAGAAAGAGAACTCCAGCTGAACTTGGGAGCATGATGAAGTTTCCTATTCAAACATCATTTAAAATAGCTACCTTACTATCGCATGATAGATAGAAAAGACAGGAGGTGAGAAATAACATGAAGCCCTCATGAGAGGAAACAAGCCTTTTTTTTTTCTTCTATCCTAAACTGTAACATAATATGAAAACGGTTCTCTATAGTTTCACCGTTAACTCACTGCATCATTTAGAACAGGCTTATTGCCAATTTGTGAGCTGCTACGTACAAGAGAACATAAACAGAGGCAGATACATTCACTGTTTTTAGCTCATAGAAAAACAGAGTTGGAAGGGACCTTGGAGGTCTTCTAGTCCAACCCCCTGCTGAATCAGGAGACCCTATTTCAGTCTTTTCTTAAAAGCTTCCAGTGATGGAGCACCCACAACTTCTGAAGGCAAGCCATTCCGCTGGTTAATTATTAATTCTTCTCACCATTAGGAAATTTCTCCTTAGTTCTACATTCTCTCCTTGATTAGTTTCCCTCATGTTTCTTGTCTTGTCTTCTGGTGCCTTTGGAAAACAGGTTGACCCCATCATCTTTGTGATAACCCTTCAAATATTTGAACATTGCTATCCTGTTTCCCCCTAGTCCTACTTTTAACTAAACTAGAAAAACCCAATTCCTGCAACTGTTCTTTATATGTTTTTGCTTCCAGGCCTTTAATCATCTCTTTGCACTTTTTCAAAAGTCTCAACATCTTTTTATATTGTTGAGACCAAAATTGAATACAGTATTCCAAGTGTGTTCTTACTAAGGCTTCCCAGTTCTTGTGAGTTGCAGCCCATACTGTGGTCAAGGAATCAAATGTTTTCTTGATAGCACCAATTTTTAAGCCGGTAGTTCATTTCTAAAATCCATTGCTCCTTATAAGATGTTGGCCTGTTGTTAGAAATATAGATGAAAATACAAATGAGCATGAGATAGATATGAGGCAGACATAAAAATATATATTTAAATATTTCCCATTAAAATGTGATACTTATACCTTACATGTAAGCTAAATACAAAATTTGAAAGGTATCTGAAAAAAATACCCCTTTCCCTTTTCTTGAAGAAATGATAATGAACTGGTTTAATGGAATACCCATTAGGCAAAGTTGATTTGGGAAATCTTTATGCTAAATTTTAGAAAATGACTACATAAATATTGTTCAACGGTGACCTAATTAGAATAATTTGCATGCAAATGAGAATTTGAATGAGATAAACAATGACATGCTGATAATAACCCTACTATTCAAGATAAGCTAATTCTATTTTGTCACAATTTCCTTTAAAAAATAATTGTAGAACTGAACAATTTACTTTAGAAAATCTATAGCTTTTAGTTTTTGAATCCATTATATAAAAAAATAAAAATTGCTCTTGATTCTTAGATCAATTTGCAGAAAGGGAAGGGAAAATATGCATAAGTCTTAACAAAGTCAAAATCATTTTCTATATTTGAACAGTTCTGCATGTATTGTTCCTGAAATATTGATGCAAACTATAATTGTCTGGGGATGTGGTTTCAATCATTCTTAATATTTCAGATATCTACTAGCCAGCAACATTAAAAGTGTGAGCAATTCAGGCACAATGTGACCCTTTGCAATATGAATAATCTTTCTCATTGCCCAATATTTCACAGTATCTGTCCAGTGGATCTATAATACATGTGCATGTTCACAATTTGTGGCTTCATTTCATCCACAACTGAAAGATAAGTGAGTGGATTTAGGTCTGGAAAGCTGAAATTTAAAATATAAAAACTTAACTACTGAAAATGTGCGTGTGTGGGAGGGGGGGGAATCAGAGATTATAAAATGTAGAAGGCGACCTTATCAGGTCTAATCAGTACCATGGCTACAATCAGGTCCATGGCTTCTGTAAGAGGGCAATATACTGAGCAAATAATGGTAGGGACATTGAGGGCCACCTAAAATACTAGGTTTATAGCCTAAACTGGAAGATAGAATATAACAAAAGTGTTGAATTTTTCTTCCCAGCCATTCAAAGATTTGACCCAGGACCTCAAAAATTGTTTTGATCAGGTCTGATCAGGTTTTGATCAGGAGAACAATGGAAAATAAAAAAACTATTTTTTTTTTCTGAAATAGGATTCTGATACTGCCATGTGCATTTACGTTCTATTGTTACTTAGGAAGATCTTTCCCAAGTTCTATTTTTCCCCCAACAAGCCAGAATAATTACATTTATCCAAACCTTTTCCTAAGGTATCTGTTTGCTGTACATTTTCAGTTTATACAAATTTTAAATGAAATAAATCCATAATATTTGTCTATTTGCTTCCCACCTGTCTCAGTTTTTTCTCTTGGCTGTTGCTTTCCCCATTCTTGGTAATGTCATGCTATTTTCCAGGTCCCACACCTTCTGGAATTCTACTGCGAAAACAGTATTTTCTACTTCCTCTTAAAGATGTCAAGTAAAAAATTAGATCTAAACACAGAATTGTCGACAATATTCAGGATCAAAAGCTCATAACAAATTGCTTTGGCTATTTTTTCAATGAATCCAGAAATTTCCCCAGTTCCCAGTGCCAACAGAAATAATTTTCATATCACTATAAATTTTCATTACTCTTCATGAATATGTTCTTTACAAGTCCTAGCGGGTACCTATCATCTGTATCTTCCATTCCAAGTGGACTTTAGAGTCACTAACTCATAAGTTTCTTGAAAATACTATAGTAATTCATGTGGAAATATCAGCTTTTAAGATGGAAAAAAATACTTTTGAACTGTTCACATTTATAGAGGAAATTTTGAAAATATAATACTTATCTAGAAGCCAAAATATCTCTAAATCTACAAGTATTTTTATGGTTCTCAAATCTAACTTATAATTTTATGTCTGAAGTTTTGATTTTTCATTCCTTTATTTTGCTCATAATTTGGAATTGGCATCTCTCAAAGAGTAGAAAATGAACTGAATTTTTCACAATGATCCAATCAATTCAATGGACTTGATTCTCATCTTCAGAGGTTTATAGACTTATTTTCATTGTTGTTGTTATTGTTGTTCTTTCTACAGTGCAAACCACAGAACTTTACCTCATTTCATATTAAAATAACACAAAACCATAAGCTTTTAGTATAAAAATGCCAAAACACACTGAATATGAGCCAATTTTGCCATTGTTTCTGGTAAAAATGGTCTGTTTTCAGTTTAAATCCAAACCCATATAAGAACAACTAATATGACTCCCTGCCAGTTATACATATTGTGTATAAGATTATTTTGGCCATGCTACTTATATTTCAGTAAAATATGGTGATGAATTTATGTATGATATTCAAAGTTTTAAAGCATGTTCTGCAGCTGTTGAGATTTTACCTTCACAGATGGAGATCAGAGCATGAAACCATGTAAACATCTCATGAGTTTCTGCTTGATTACTTTCAGGAAATATAATTATTTTCTCATATAAGCTAGTATTCTAAATAATGTCTAAAACTATTTAAAACTGGGTATTGAATCCATATTGTAGATATATTGGTAATATTCAGAATACTTCAGACAAAGCAAACATTACAACAGAAGGTAGAAAATGGAAGGATATCAATTAGCCTATAAGCATAAAAAGACTTTCTGCCCCAATCTCTTTGGAAGGTGGGATAAACTTATCCCAAAGGTTCAAGTATAAAATGTTAAAGGAAACTCAGATTGGATTTATCTATTAAATAATAAATAAATATAAATAATATAAATAATAGCCAAAGAAAAATCAATTGTGAAGAAACAATCAGGAGCAGGAAAATTCCCTTTCAAGTGGGCGTTACTGTAGAAAAGTATAGAGAAAATAACTCTATAGTCTGTAGAACAGACATCTTGAGAAACTTCTTCTCTGGTGACATTCTATTGCTTACTAGGGTATAAAAAAAACCTTTGCCAGACCAATTCTTGAATACAGCTCCTCTGCCTGGAATCCACACTGTATATCAGACATTAACGCTATTGAGTGGATCCAGAGGTATTTCATGAAGAAGAGTAGTAGTCCACTCCTCTACTCACAATAGAATCCCTTATGCCACCAGACTTGAAATTCTGGGCTTGGACAATCTGGAACTGCACCACCTGTGGTCTGATCTAAGCACAGTAAACAAAATTGTCTGCTACAATGTCTTACCTGTCAATGACTACTTCAGCTTCAACCAGAGTAATACACGGGCAAACAATCGATACAAACTCAAGGTAAACTGCTCCAAACTTGATTGCAGAAAAATTGACTTGTGAAAGGTCAATGCCTGGAATGCTATACCCAACTCTGTTGTTACAGCCTCAAACTCTCACAGCTTCAACCTCAAACTGTCTACTGTGGACTTCACCCCATTCCTAAGAGGTCCATAAAGGGGGTGTGCATAAGTACACCAGCATGCCTACCATCCCTGTCCTCCTGTCCCCATTTATCTGTACTGACTTCATTTGTTTATGTTTATGTTTGTTTATATGTATACCTGCTATCTTGTACATGTTTGACAAATAAATAAATAAACAAACAAATAAATGCCAATAGGCCAGATCTAATCACATTGTGGTCTGGTCTGAGGGCCTTAAGTTTAATATGTTTGCTGCAGAAGAAAAGCTTCAAGGAACTCTATTCAGGAAGTTAGAGTAGCCAGCCATCACATCCTTGGGGTATATATGGTATATGTGGATCTAAGTGCACCCTTCATTACATCTTCCAAGTGCATTGAATTATAATTCCAAGAATACCCAGACCCTCTATATCCGTGATGACGAACCTATGGAACACGTGCCCCAGTTGGCATGCAGAATCATCTCTGCTGGCATGCCAGTCATCACCCCAATTCACTGACTGTGCATGCAGGTGTGTGCATGACTCCTGTGCAACTGTGCATGTGTGCATGACTCCCTGTGTGATTGTGCATGTGCGCAAGAATACATGTGAAACTATCATGTGTCTCCCATGTGATTGTGCATGTGTGAGACTCTTGTGCGACTGCACATATATAAGCATCTGCAGTGTGCACATGCACAAAAGACACATGCATGAATCACAAAGGTGTAACAGATGTGTGCATGCACAAATTGTGCACCTGCAGAAGCGATGCATGTGTGAAGGCATGCATGTGAAGTGCATATGAGTGTGTGTGCACTCACATTCGGTACTCGGTGCCAAAAAGGTTTGCCACCACTGCTCTATATTATAGTCATCTAAAGTATTCTAGAGAGTCTGTTTGTACTGATACTTTTAGCATTTGAAATCTAAGAACCTGAAAATTTTGAATCCACACAAATAAAACTAGATATACTAATACTGTCTAAGTCACAGAAGCCCATACATTTCTCCAAACATTTCCTGTCCATTTAAGGCCCAGACACTTCTTAAGGAAAACCATAATTCACTGCCAGCACAGATGCCTTGTATGAAAAAGGGTCAAGATGCAATCTTTTGAGATTCTTCTGAGAAAATGTAGCCTATTAGAGTCTGCAGTATTTCTATCTTATATAATGAAGCCAGCGAAGCTTTGAGTCACTGCTAAGTAACTGCTAAATAACGAACTGCAATTGGCTGAAAAACAACAAACGGTTTACAATGATTTATTGAAAGCCTTACACTAGAATGTCTTCCTCTTCGAGACCATTAATCTCTCTTTCACATAAAGGTGAAACTGTGCTTTGGTTTATTTTCCTGAAGTTAAGTCACTCTACAGTAAGACTATGCTGTTAACAATTACAATATGCCTAGAAAAAATAATGTCCTGGAGACATAATTGTGGCATGAAATTCAAACAAGTGAAAGGCCACCTAGACAGACCACAATGAACTTTTATTTATCTTCAAGGTAACTTGAAAGGTCAGAACAAAATGCTGACTTTAATAGGCCTTTACAAAAATGAGCTGTCTGGACTGTTATCCCAAGAAGCGTGCTTTATGTTTAAAGCTATGCTACGTATATCCAGGGCAGTTTTTTCAGAATAAGGATGGGTCATAAAGAGCATATCATGGTATCAATCCACTGTTTCTGATGATTGCTCACAATGTTGAAGGTACAATTCCAGAAGGCACTTTAAACCCATAGGCCCCTAAGTGCCGCAATGGGTTTGGCATTTTCCACATGACTTATTGGAATTGTTAGATAAATCCTGTGTACTACCTATTGTAGGTCACTTTGGTCTAGTGCAGTGGTGGTGAATCTATGGCATGCATGCCAGAGGTAGCACTCAGAGCCCTCTCTGTGGGCACACACACCGTTGCCCCAGCTCACCTCCACCATGTTTCTCCATGACATTTCTTGTCATCATTTGCAGGGAAACAGAAGTTTGTGGAACTAAAAAAAAAGTTAAGCCAATCAACTTCTCGTGAAAGAAAAAGATCTCACTTCCCAGATGTAAATTGCTTTTCCTTCAAAGTTGTGGATGTTGTGATGCCCTGCCTCCCTGCTGGCCAGCTGGTCTTCAGTTCTATGACACACGCATGCGCGCAAGACTTGCAGTTTGGGCACTCAGTCTTGAAAAGGTTCACCATCACTGGACTAGTGGTTAAGGCATGAGGATGGATGTAAATTTTAGTCCCACTTTATCCATGAAAGGCATCTGGATGACTTTGGAGCAGTCTCTTTCACTCAACCCAGCTCACCACACAGGGTTGTTGCTATTGTGGGAAAATAGGAGGAGGAAGAAGTTTTATTTAAGTTCACCACCTTGACTTATCTATAAAGATAAAAAAAAGTGAGTTGTAAATCAGTAAATTATTGTTCAAATAAAAATGCACTGAATGCTTAGAGCCATGATGGAGAACCTATGGCACGGGTGTGCACACAAGCTGTTGGCTAAGTTACCTCCAGCTGAGCATGCACATGTGATTGCACATGCACACATATACGATTGTAGAGACCTAACTAGTTTTCGGGCCTCTGTGATTTCAGCAGGAAATCCAGCTGTTCTTCAGAGCTCTCCTGCACATGCATACATGATTGCTCATGTGTGCATGAGTGCCTGTGCACAGCGCTCGTGCATTGCACATGCAAAAGCTGAATGCATGCACAGATGGTGCAGTTGCTCATGCAGCGCACGTGGAGGAGATGCATGCAACTGCAGATGGCACGCACAAAGCATGTACTTTTCAGCACTCAGTAAGTAAAAGATTCGCCAACACTGCGCTAGAGTAAAGGATATGCTGTGATTTAGTTGGAACTCAGACTTTAAACCTGAAGTGACTTAAAACTCACAAAGAAACACATACAATGAAAGAGAACAGATGAATTTTAATTCATTTAACAAAGTATCATCTTAATTTTTCTCCAAGAGTTTTAAGAACAAGCAAGAGGCAGTAACAAATTAAACTAAAAATATTTTGTTGTTCATTTATGGAAATTAGAACTTTATGATGGAGACGATGGAAAGTTATTGTAACATTGTGATCAGTGTGTGGGCTGCCTGCAGTCAGAGGCCTCCCAAAATTACATCATCATTTAGCAAAAATAAGCATTGATCAGTGATAGGTAGGAAGGAAGGAAGGAAGGAAGGAAGGAAAATTGAAGCAGGAGGCCCCTAGGAAGCAAAGTGCATTAAAGTCCATATTTTTAAAAAAATCTCTGCCAATAGTCTCAAATTCCATGGTCAGGATTGACTGTTTGCTGCTGTAATTTGATGATACAGGTTCAGACCATTGTGGGCTGCAGAGGGTTTTTAAAGCTGGAAATGGGAACAATTTGCTCCTCAGACATTGCCTACTCCAATTTCAACCCTTAATCTTCTCCTCCACCAAAAACCTTTTAAAATAGCCTTGCTCTTCCTGTATCATCATTATCCAATGACTGGCAATTCCAACTCTGGGAAAGTTGTCCAACCATGACATAACAGCTGTGCAAATTTGCTTTCATTAGAAAGGGTTAGTTTTAAAGCAAGAAATGATAGTTTTAAAACCAAAGAAGTGCTTCTTGAAGATTTAGGAAACATCCTCATGAGATCTTCTGATCCTTCTGTTTCTCACCTTTTTTTTTTTTTCAACAGCAGGACTCAATTCAGGGGAAAATCATTTACAGACCTCCCTCAACTACTTTTACCCATTTCAAATCCCTTTGTCAGAAGAGATTATCTTTCCTCAATTATCAAGTGTTTCAGCCACTAAAGAGGAAACAACAAGTTTTATTTTTACAGAATCTGGTCAGAGTTTCTTATTTATTTTATTTATTTTATTTTCAAAATTTATATACCGCCCCCTGTCCCGAAGGACTCGGGGTGGTGTACAGCCAGTAAAAACACACAGATAAACAGTTTAAAAACCAATTAAAATTGAATTAAATTAAGGCCAATTAAGTTAAATTTAAAAAAATGTTTAAAATTTAAAACAATTTAAAATACATACACAAATTAAGAACCAATTTAAAATCCCCAACCGACGGTACTAGGCCAGACCGGTTTGCTGAAACAGAAAGGTCTTCAATGCGCACTGGAAGGTCCGTAGGTCCGTAATGGTCTGGATCTCCGGGGGCAATTCGTTCCAGAGGGAGGGTGCCCCCACAGAGAAGCCTCGAGCCCTTGGGGCTGCCAGGTAACATCATCCTGACAGTGGAACCCCAAGGAGGCCAGCCCTGTGGGAACTCACAGGTCGGCGGGAGCTGATGGTGGCAACAGGCAGTCCCGTAAGTACCCGGGCCTCAAGCCAGGGAGCGCTTTAAAGGTGATAACCAACACCTTAAATTGCTGATGCATAAGTGTACATACGTTTTGATATATTTATAAGTCTGTGCATATCCTTTTAAAAACTTTAGATCATATATTATAGTATTGTTAAGTCAGGCCCAATTGTGTAGTTGCATAGTAAAGAAATATGTATTTATTTATTTATTTCAGTGGTAAAATGATATTAGCATTTATTGTTTAATAATTTTTCAAAGGAACTTCAATTGCATAATTTTACTAGTTCCATTTTCTCTAAGTCAAAGCAATTTGACTTAATCAATCCCCTAGGATACAAAATCAGGTTGTTTCCAGAACTCCTGGCTGAAATTCCTTTCTTCTGACAAGCACAAATTTGAATGTCATTTTGATACTACAAAAGATTATTTTTTCATTTAATTGGCTTATTTGAACTGCAACTCTCTTTAATACCACTATTTACACATTATAAATTGTATTGCTAATTAAAATTATATAATCCATATATAATGTAATATACATTAAATTATTTGTAATTGTGAAATTTACAATTATCCTAACCTATCATCACAAGAGAAGCTACACAAACTGAAAAGTACCAGATGTGCTAGCTGTGCTCACAAATATAATTTCCCAGTTGGTGACTGACTTGAGCAAATAAATTCTTTACACCAATGCCTGAAATAGTTCCAACTTTTCTAACTGGATGTGGCTATGGTTCCCACTGAGAGGAATAGAAGCTGGTGCTCTAAATCAATCCAGAAGTTGTTGCTTTCAGTTACATTGTAATGTCAATCGAAACAAGAGGTGTCCATTAGTTGACATTTTAAATAATATAATTAGAGTGTTTATCAAGAGCTAGTTTGGGGTAGCAGTTCACACATCAGGCTAGAAACTGGGAGACTGTGAATTCCAGTCCCACCTCAGACACAAAGCTAGCTGAGTCTTTGATCAGGCCTTCTTTCTCAATCCTAAAATGCAGGTAAAGACAAACAACTTACAAAATCTTGCTAAAATAACTCCAAGGACTTGTCTTGGCAGTCACCAAGATCAATAGTGACTTGAAGGCATTCCCCCCATGCTCCAAATAGGTTGTGTCAGGGTTCCACACAACATCAGTAATGCAATCAGAATTCCAAAGAAACGAAAGTTCATAGAATATGATTTTATTGAAGACATTGTACTGGTACGGTCTGGAGAAATCCTGAATCTAAAATTCCCAGGCTTTCTCCATCCAACTAAAACTGAAAGTTCCACCCCACTAATTATCACATGTTAAATTCTCACCAACCCCTTCAAAGAAAGTTCCAATGTTCTTCCCCGGACTTCCCCTTGCAGGTGTTCACAACCCAGAGAAATTTTTCCATGAGAAATATGTTAAAAGAATGCAGACTAGATAACAACCCCGAGTTGGTTCTATCAACTCCCACTCCTCCAACCCGTTGGCCTTGCAGGAATAAAAATGTGTCAAAGCTAAAAGGTCCAATATAATATGCAAAGCAATGGCTAGTACTTTTCAGCAGAAAAGCCCCCAATCCAAAGTCTCCTTTTAATCTTGACAGGCTGTTTATGAGAATTTGAGAGATTATAATTTCCATTTCATCCATATTTCATGTCAAAAGGCTAATATAATGGAAGTTCTTGGCTTAGGGCAAGTCTACTTTGAGGGGAAAAAGGCAAAATTCTGTAAGAAGCCTACCAGTTTTATCAGTACATTTATAAGTGGATGCATTTCCAAAATTCATATTGTTTTGGCTCTCTTCTGAAACTCAGTAGGTATCATATTAGTCACTAAGGAACTGCTGAAGACTCTTCCCATAATAAGTGAATCTCATTCTCATGTATTTTCAGTCCAGTGCTGCAATTGAACCAGCTTCACTACCGGTTCGGTGCTCGCATGCTTTGTCAACTGCACTGCCGTGCATCACTTTAGACTGCAAATTTTCCATTCCAGAGGCTTCCCAGCTGATTGGGAAGGCTGCGGGGGCACATAGAACAGTTGTTCTGTGCAACCCAGGTGAGTAAAAAACTAAAAAATTGAAGGGAATATAAGCAAGAAAAGAATAAGGGTGGGTGGGAGGGTCCAAACATCTTCAGGAGTGGGTGAGTGGGGCCAAGCTTTGTTGCCACTACCAGTATGGCAGAACCAGTGTGTCCTGGCTGAATTTCACCACTGTTTCAGTCAATCAAATTAGAGTTGGAATATTAACTCTCCAAGTCCATTTTGTTATCATGGGTGTCTCTATTTCCTGATTTATTTCCTAGGACTGTTAGGGGATATAGTAGGAGTAAATAGGTTTACTATATTTGGACTACAAGCTTTTGGATGAGATACAGAGTGCAATAAAGAGTTAGAGGTTTCTTTATTATTTAGTTCAGATATGGTAGTCCTTTGATAAATATTTCTGAACTCTCTTAAGAAGGTCAACAAAAAAGATACAACGTACATACAATATAACACATCAATGTGTGATATTTGGAAGACCAATATAAGGAACCCTTTTGACAGATGTTTTGTTAGACCATTCAGACATTATAACAATTCAATTCTTCCTTTGCCAAAATGAATTTCATAAAATAAATTAGGTTGTAGTTCTTTTCAAAACTATGCCCATTCAAAAGATTTTGGAGAGTTAATACTGAGTTTCAAGAGATAGTAATCATGTATTGCCTGAGGATATTTTGAAGACTTTATTAGAGCTATTGAAAGATACTACAATGGGAAAAATATTATTTGGGGGTAGTAAGTTTCTAGAAAAATGAAATATGTACCTGTATTCTGTCACTCCAGAGTTGGAGATGAAGGTCCAATGTTAAAATTATTTGGCTTCCAATTTTTTTCCTTTGGAATTATGGCTCTGTCTTTTATGCTTTTATTTTATGACTATTTTTTTAATTATAACAATTAATGAACATGTTTTAAAGTCTTCCAGATTTCTCAGTTTTATCATAACACCCAGAAACATAATGGCTGCAAAAATTTATAAAACCAGTTGCCATTCAAATACATTCAACCAGTTGCCATCTCCAAGGAACAGTAAACTCTGTATGTTTAGTATTTATACCTTTCTGCTAACATCACAAAGAATCTCAATTTAGAAAGACATTATTTTATATCACAATTGAAGCGAAGGCTTAGTACATTATTAAAATATAAATGGATATATCTTGGTTATTCAATTGTTGCAATGGGGAAAAATCTAGAAGAGTATGGAGGTTTGGTTGGTTGGTTTTATCTATTGTTTTGATGAATATCATTGATGGTCTTAAGCAGCATTGTTTTATTATTCTTTTGTAATGTATGTGTCTATGAGATAAGTCCCTGTGCAATGAATTACAGTAAAATATGTTATCATGTGGGTTTCTTTGGGTAAATTGTTACAAACATTTTTTTCAGAAGCTACTACAAAATAAAATATACAGTAGTCTTGAGCCCTAAAGAAAATGCATTCTTTAGCAGCCTCAAATTCAAGTGATATCCCATCCTCACAATAATTTCCAAATCCTTATTAAGTTGACTTAAATGCTGTTCATATAACAAAGAACATTCTCCAACTCTTTTGCAAGTCCACTTTTCTTTGTTATATTCCATCTATTAGAATTCTAGATCCTAGGGTTTCCTAGTGTACTGCACAGCTCTTTAGACAATAACTTTACTATCCAATTAAACATTTCTATTGCTCTGTAATGCAGAATTTTCATATCTGATGGGTGTTTTATTGTATATATGAAACTCCAGCATTTGTAATTTTTTTTTTGGGTGGTTAAATATAACACTGCTATTTCTTACAACCCATTTGTCTTCCCACTGTTCAGATTTCTTTAGAAATTGATCACATGTCTCACAGCTTCAGAACAAATAAAATGTATTCAGTAATAATGCCACAGTTGCCATGTTTCTCAGAACTTAGTGATTTCTGTGTAATATTCATCATCAATAGTGAACATTTTAAAATACCTGAATATCATTAGATGTGTTGCTGACAAAAAGAAGAAGAAGAAGAATTCATTATAGCCGCTTAAGTGTGACACATGTTATCAATGTTTTTGAGGAACAGTGGTTTATATGCTGCATTGCATTGCTTTGGAAGACTAAAATACTCTTGGCAGTTGTAATAGGATATGAACTGCTATGCAGAATGTCAGATTTTGAGTAGGAGGAATGGATTGCTTGCAGGTCACTTTTGTTTTGCTGTCATGCAGAAGAAGGAAAAATGAAATTTACTTTGATACACCAATCAATGTTTTCTTTCAGTAATGTTCATTACTTGAAGCAAAGGATATTTCTGCAGTCAGCCCGGTGCTATAGTGTGCCACCTTGCATGAATGGTTTTCTGCATTTTATTCCTCCATCATCTGGACTCACAAAGCTATGCGGCCACCAATATGCCATGTTTCACATCCATCTGTTGCCATACATGAATACAACTTGCCTTAGCCATTCCTATTTTTTCCCCTTTTGGATTTTTTTGATGACACCTTCAAAAGTTCAGATGAATTTCTGAAGAAAAAGAACAGGAGAATGATGGAATGGAAAATAAAGTATTAAATGACATAATTGAACTACCATATTTTTCAGCAGATAAGATGCACCTCAATATAAGACACACCTAGATTTAGAAGAGGAAAACAACAACAACAAAAGTTTTTGGCCTCCTCATGCCCCATTTTTGGACTTTTTTGGCCTGTTTTTGAAGCTTTTTTTGGCCTGTTTTTGAAGCTTTTTTTGACCTGTTTTTGAGGGATTTTAGCCCATTTTTTAGGCTTTTTTGGCCCATTTTGAGATTTTTGGCCTGCTTTTTTTCAGGAAAAAAGCCCCAAAATGGGCCAAAAAAGCCCCAAAAGTGGACAAAAACCCCTCAAAAACAGGCCGAAAAAAAAAAAACCCTGAAAAAGGCCCCAAAACAGAGCATGCTGAGGACAAAAAACAGTCAGCGGGTGGGTGGGGCTTTGACTGTATAAGATGCACAGCCATTTTCACCCACTTTATTGGGGAGGGAGTGCATCTTATACACCAAAAAATACAGTAACTCTTGATAAAAGGCAAGGCATTTGGTTATGAATGAATCAAATATGAATATATGAATATATTTGAATATAATAAGTATATACCTGTACTTCTAAAATAATAGAAAATAAAGTTGACAAAAGATTAGACAAAAGGTTATGAGTTTAAAATATGTATGTACACACACACACATATCCAATAGAATTAAAATTTAAAACTCCAGAATGAAATCATTTCTACTACTTAACTAATCACATCATCTTGATGTAAGAATGAAGCTCTCCGTTTTTCTGAGATTGTGAAGTAGAATGCCACTACATTTGGCTCTTATCTATTGCCCAGAAAACCCAGAAGGACTGAGATATTTCTCTCATCAGTTCTAAACTAGAAAAAAAATATCTAATTGAGACCCAATCAAATCCCTTATTTCTGTCAGAGATAAAATTCCTGTACAAAACTTGATTTACTTCTTCCAGCCAAAAGAAGAACACTCAATGGCTCTGTAATGAAGAGCTAAAGGAAATAATTCTCCAATCTCTTTCATTATCCAAAGGATGAAAACTCTTTGGATGGAGGGCTATAACTTCTGCCAATGAGTTGAACATCACTGAAAGGAGGAAACCATTTTGCAGCTGCCATAAATCAGAAGAGGTATTATATAGACCCTGTTTCATTTTTCTGGCTAATTTTCCTAGGCTGAAGTGATGAAGAACAGCACTTTCTGATTCTTTAATTGGCTAATAAGCTATTTTGTTCTCCTCATCTATAGATAGAGAAGTATGTCACTCATTCTATGACAAAGGAAAGATACATTGGTCTAAGAATAATTGGAAAGGAGATTCTATGATCTTTTTTTTTACTTATCTAAGAACTAACATGGATTCGCCTCTCATGAATTTCATTTATTGCACGTGTGCCTTATCCCATATAAGACAATGTTTCTAACTCTTGTTCCCTTAGACCAGAGTTTCCCAGGGGGATGTGGTGGTGCAGTGGCTTAACGAACTGCCAACCATAAATGTTCTGCACTCTGGCAGTTGAAGCCTGGCTCCATAATTCAGAGTAAGCTCCCTTTGCTTGGTCCCTAGATTCTACCCACCCAGCAGTTTGAAAGCATGCAATATTGTGAGTAGATAAATGGTTACCATTTTGGTGGTACACCTAGCTGCATTCATGTGTGCTGAAAGTGGAAGCAGGTGCTGGACCTGGAGGGATGTGAGATATTGCAACACCAGGCAAGGTGAAGCAAGACTGGCATAAAACTAGTTCACCAAGAATAGATAAGTGCCAAACTAAATGAACTAAAAAGATAGGCTGTCAGAACTACATTGTTTATCACATGTAGATTTCCCTGACAGTGTATGTGAGGGTGTCAAACTCAAGGCCCTGGGGCTGGATCCAGCCCATGGAATGCTTAGATCTGGCCTGTGGGGCTGCCCTATAAACAGCTAAGGACTGGCTGCAGTGCCTCTGCCAGCAAAAACAGAGTTCAGGAGAGCTGTATATGGCCCTCCGGAGCTCCGTTTTCACTGGCAGAGGGTTGCAGGATGCCGTCACAGCCGAAAATGTGAGCCTGTTTTTTCTGGCAAAGTGCTAGGGCCACCAGAGGTGCCCCTGACCCAAGTGACAATGAGCTGGCCACACCCACCCTGGCCATGCCCACCCTGCCCCGCCAATGTCAAACACAATCCTTATGTGGCCCTCAGTGAAACTGAGTTTGACACCCCTAGTGTATGCCATGTACTAAATAAATAAATGCTTCGAAACATAGATAAATTACGCAAAATTGGGTAAAAGTGGTTTATCTTTGGGTAAAAACATACAAAGCTATTACCCAATTATAATAGGAATATTTACATTAAAGTGTTTGCCTGCATTGGGTAAAAAAGACTTTTTGATAAGCAGTTTTTGGTAATGAAGGAAAATGTCCACAAAAGCAAATTTTAAACTGATAATCATTCATTGCCTCAAATCATAAATAAGGGACTCCCAGATATGTTTTAAGCACATTAGGATCTTGCCTATTCTTTTAGAAAATCATTGTTATTAAATATTCACTCATACTTCGAGATGAGATTTTTATTAAAGTGGATAATAAATGTAAGCTTAGGAATTTACAAAAACAAATAAGCCAATATTTCAACCCATATGAAATTTTATATTGAATCATACAAAAAGCAAATGTTTGGAAAGAGCAACCCCTCATCTCCCTATATTTATTTAAGAGTTATGTTTCATCTTTAGAACTTTATATCTAACAATATAATCTCAAAGCCTCCCTAGACAAAAGCACCACAAAATTGTTTCATGTACCCAAAAAAAATTAAATTGAAGGATGTATCATGAAAATGATTAAATTTGATTTCTGCCTTAAATCAACACCTCAATTCTGTCTTATTTACAATTCCCTTTATTAGATTACATTTCATTTTTCATCTGCTTGAACATAAATATAAGGAAGAAAATATTTCTGCTCACTTAACATCCATGTTTTTTTTTTCTATAAAAGGAGGTTAATTCTATAAAGATCAAAAGAAAATTAGTGCTACAGAAACATGGTGGAAACAAAGATAGTCGAAAACATATAGAGAGCTATAGTGATTGCTGTTGATGTGAAGTAGATTTTAGCCATATTAACTTTCCTTCTATTTATCCCAGAACTTTATTTCCTTGACTTATTATTTTTTCCTCTTTTTTTCTCTTTACATAACATTGCTTCCCCAGAAAATGAAAAGTCTAATGGAGAATGTAGCAGTGTGTGTTGTTTGATCACATAAACATCTTGTCCATTCCATAGTAGGAACCAGTTTCACTGTGTCTTCTTTAGTGAAAAGCTTCTGGATGACAGCAGCAAAAGTATGACCAGTAGGAAGTCCCATATAACTTTGCTTATATCAGGAAAGGGAGGCTACCAGAATACAAATAAATATACTTCCCAGTAATGAAGCATGTTTTTTCTAGAATGGTGCTAGTGCTAGGAAAGATGGATGGAAAAATAAGAGGATGAATAGCAGCAAGGTGGATGGACTCAGATACATTCAGTGGTGATAGGTAGAAGACCTGAAAAACCAGGTTAGGGACATGAAGGAAATGTGTCTAGGTCACCCTTGGCAGTCAAAAAGATTTGATGGCACATAAATGATCAGAAAAGAGATTTAAAATCTTAGGGCAAAAAACAGAGTACATATCAGAATGTTTAAATCTGGAAGTTTCCAAGCAAAGATTTCTTTGTGGCTTCTATATAAAGCAGAGTTTGGCTAACAGTGATGATAGACATTACACATCTCCACTGCTCTGGAAGACAAATGCTTATTCCAAATTTAATGATCTCATTGGGTACTTCAGTTTTATGGGTTGAAATAGGCAGTACTTAGTGAACTATTGCTCCAAATGTTACTTATGGACAGGTGGCAACTACAAGAATTGAAGCATATCATCAAACAAGATACTTCCTTAAATATAGAAGCAGTTCTTTCCATGTACCCTAGCTAAAAACAGAAGATACCAGGATTTCTTGGCCTCATGATTGCATCCATAATGCTATAGAATCAAATAGAATCAAAATGATAAATCCCCCATGGATATTTTTATGGTTCTGGTATGAACTTCAAATGAGATTTGGTTCAAGAATCTGTTTTGTTTATATAGATACAGACACTCACACATGCTCTTTTACATCCAGTAAACTTGCGAAAATTATAACAACTGTGCTTGAAACTTCCTTATATCTCTTCACTTGTTAAAACAAATTTGTAGTGCAACCCCAACTATCAGGATAGATAAAGCATCAACTAATCCTGTTCAGGGCAAAGAAAGTATGGGTAGTTTAGTTGACAGACTAGTGAATATTGCAACTATCTGAAAAACCAGTCTCGGGAGGGGAATCCAAACTGATGCTGCTTGATAAATTAAAACTTTTTCAGCTGGCTCAGCTGCAAGCATATGATAACCATACTGGATCCTTCTCTTTCTCTTATAGCTACTCTTCCCTCTCTCCTTCCATAAATTCTCATTCAGTTTTCACTGAGTCTCACAAGTCCAACTTTTGCTATAAATCTTTATAATTGTAAGCATTTATTGAAAGCATGACATATATCCAAAGAATATAAGCAATGCCCTGCTGAATTGGATTCTTGGCCCATCGAGTCTAACGGTCTGTTCTCACAGAGGCCAATCAATTGTGCAAGGAAGCACACTTCAGCAGATGGAAATCCCATCCCTACACAAATTTTATTTATTGAAAAGTTAAGGAAGCTTGTATTTCCTAAGAAAAGGAAAGCATAAAAATCCATTTCCAAAACGTAAGAACCACAACAATAAATTTGTGTCAAAATATTGGTATTTTTTTCAATCTAGAAAAGAACTGATCTCTAAAGAATTTGTATGAACCTGTTTCTTTTTTTAACCAGGTTCCCAGGAGGAAGTTATAAATACCTAACTTCTAGAAAAAAATGAAAACATGTGTTCTATGCAACAATCTTCCTATTGCAAATAGTTAATATTATAGTCACAAACTACCCAGAAAACCAACATCTTCAATTGAAATTTATTATCCAGAACTCCCCACAAATATGTCTTCTAACCCACAAGGAATATGTTCCTCATTTGAGTTGTACATTAAATATAGACTCATCTCTGCAAATGTCATCAGTAAGACTCATAATCCTTTTCTGGAAAGTTTATTGCCAAATGGAGTTTTGCAGGAAGACGCTTTGTGGTCTAAAAGCTGTTCATATTGAATTTGGAGGCATCGATGCTTTGTGGCTGCCATGACTGCTTTGTGGCTCCAGCATCCCACCTACCAATTGCTTATGACCACGTAGGGACAGAATTTGAAAGGAAGGGGCCAGGATACTCTTGGTTTCAGCACCCTGCAATTGTGAACTCTTACTCAGACCTAGAACCTCATAAAGAGCTCTGTAAATTGAAAAACATTATTGTTTTTACATAATGCAGATTGCCCTTAAAAGCTGAAGATGTTATGAATCATATTTATTTTTTAAAACTTCCTAGATGCCAGAATGAAAGGAAAGATGTGTTCCACCCACTCCCAGTTTGAAGAAACAGTATGGACATTGAGGATAAAGTTTACATAGAGGGAGGAGGATTTTCATGCAGAATGAGATTGAAAGTAATGCAGTGGTTAGTCTGTTGGAAAATCAAGCTCAAATCTTCAATTATAGACCTCAATGGGGCAAGACCAGTATTGTACAATATTTCATGGCCAAAGCCCAAGAACTTGGACAATTGATAGTTAGGTCTAGGGTTAAGGCACCAGGCTAGTAAGCAGGGAACCATGAGTTCTGGTCTTGCATCAACCATGAAAGCTAACAGGGTTACCTTCGACCAGTCACTCTCTTATTTCACAGTATTGTTCTTGTGGGGAAAATAAGAGGAGGAAGGTATGTTAGATATGTTTGCCACCTTGAGTTATTTGTAAAAACAAATAAGTAGTAAGAATAAATGCATCACAAAGAGAGCCAGTATTTCTGATTGTACAGAGCTGAAAATAAAGGAAACATCAAAGCTACAATATCCTGTAATCCATTCTATCTGGATTCCATCATTCCACTTTACATCTAAATTGCCCATTAACTTTTTATTATAGTATGACTTAATGACAATTGACACTGTCAAACAAACAAAATAATGAAGTGCAAACTTACTTTATTAAAAGTCAGCTACTAGTGAGTCAGTTGTTTTTTTTTTTTTTAAAATGATTGCATGAATATAAAATTAATATAAAATATATTAATATAAAAAATATAAAATTAAAAAGGAAGGACACATTTAATTCAACTAACATATTAAATCCGGGTAAGAATTGCTGTGTCATAACACTTTTCTAATAGGCATTTTTAAATATGCTATCAAATGGAACTTTACCAGTTGTTCTATTTTTCCTCTACAAGAAGATATCAGGGGCCATTCAGCCAGTGATGGAATTCAATTTTTTTTACTACCAGTTCTGTGGGTGTGGCTTGGTGGATGTGGCTGGGAAGGTCATATGACTGGGTGTGCAGTTTCTGTAAGCAGGGCAATAAAAATTAGGCTAGAAACAACAACAGAATGTTTCTTTCCTGCCTTCTTTACTGGATTAACCCTGTAAAGTGGAAAAATCCCAAAGGAGATTTCTTCTAACAGGTTTTCCAAACTGCTTAGAAAAGTTTCTACCGATTCTAGCAAACCTGCTAGAACCTGCTGAATTTCACCTCTGCATTCAGCTATTGTGCTATAATAAACTAGTTTCATGTTCCTTAACATACTTTGCAGTGGAAAAACATGAACCCTGTCATAAAGGAATCACTTATTTATCTTCCTTTCTCACTTTCACATTTTCCTTTTTTTCTAAAGGAAATGTACATCATAATCACTGAAATTGATTTATTATGCTATAAAATCCATCATCATCCTCAAAAAAAATATTTAATAATATAGGCATTTAAGCTAAGCCTTCTTTTGTGGCTTTAGCCTAAGCAGGTTGGGACTGTGGTACTTGGAGGCTGATCATTGATCACAATTTTATATCATTTTACATCATTTATTACATGACTGCCTTCGTGTTAGCAGTTCAGGTTTTCATTAAAATCATGGAGTAATTCAAGAGTCTTAAAGAGCCAACCTCTGGCAAAACATTGTGTGAATTTGCTTATACTAGCTGGATTGTGGATGACACGTGGAAGGAAAAAAGAAGAAGCTTTGTGACAATTAAGAAATTTTTGGAGCCTAGATTTCCACACGGTACAGAACAGAATTGCCAGCTATGAATACAGTCTTGGGACTTGAAGTGGTTGGACCTGCACAAATTGACAAACGCATTTAACATTGTGCTGTAAAATGTGTCATCTGCTACTTTCAGCCTATCAAGCTGCTGTGGTGAAGACACAAAGATCAAGGCATGCCATTTCCTCTTGATCTGTTTGCTGGTTTATATAAGTGTCTATCTTTGGAGATAAACCACATTTCTGGAGGATGTTGTGGTACATGAGTCTGTTCTGTTGTTTGTGGTCTGGAAATAAATGAGAACAAGATTAGTCAATCTTTCTGAGCCTCACACCCTGTAGAATAGCATTACTAATCCCATTGACCCTGAGCATTGATCATACTAGCTGAAGCTGTTAGGATGACAGTGTGAAACATCTGGAAGATGCAAAATTGGACAGGCCAATTTACACGCTTATCCCACTAAAAGTATTGTCTCTTAATAAGTAACCTGCCAACTTTCATTTAGTTTTCTCTTTAATTTTTTCTTGCTAGTATAATGATTCCCTACTAATGTGCACACATGACTACCCTGTTAAAATAAATCTATTTTTCCTCAAGTAGGAATAGTCATATGAATTAGAAACTACTATAGTTCATTAAGTCAGTGACCTTTTAAAATGAATGCTGGTTGGCAAAACACAACATATCACCACCTTAAGGCCGGAGTAGAGGGAATAGAATTTACTTGTGCCTTGGTTTCTGAGATTGCTATTTGAGGAACAAGGAAAGAAAGGACAGCTCACCTCAGGAGCTTAAGGAGGCAGCAATAACTTTTTATGGTTCCGAATCTTGTAAAAAGCACAATTTAATTTGCTTCTGGTAAGTTTATAACAACAGTAGAATCCCACAGTGGCACTCTATTTAATTTCATATTCAGCTATACTGGAGTTTCAACTCCACATTTTCTTCAGCAGGGATTTTCTAGTTGCACAATCATGAAACCTATATACTTCCAAAATAGTTTTTCATTTTGTACATTTAAAAAAAATGGATTTGGAGTGCATCATATATTGCAGCCGTTTTAACCATTTCCTTTCCCAGTTTTATCACCAATCAAACTGTATCCAGGGGCTCCTACCTGCTTAAACGAAGCGGCCTCTTAGCAGTTCTCCTGCAAGATTAGAAAGAGACAGAAAAAGAGGGCCAACCTCCAGGGAAAATAATCATTTCTCTAATAGCGACTTTTAAAATACACAGAATTTCTATAAAATCAAAACATTGCTATTTGGGTAAGCTAGGGTCTCATTTATTTACATCAATAAAATATGCACCTTAGGACATGCTGGGTCGCAGTTGAGTAATGTATTGCATTTTTCACTGTTTTTAAAAGGAATGAGTAATGACAGTGGAAAAGCTTAAGTTCATTCAAGAAAAACAAATTTGGAGCCCTGCAAGTCTTTATTTAAAGGCAGCTTGTGATACGACTTGACAGTTGCTTTGTTTGGACAAGTGTCATAGTTTTATTCCATTGACCAAATTTTCCAAAGCCAGGCCCATCATTATGGTTTGGATAGCCATTGGTTAAATGATACCATCAGCAACCAAACAATGGAGACCAGTTATAGAACTGAACAGAGGACTTCTTAAAAAGTAAATATTATGGGATATAAACTGTATAACGTATCTGCCCAAGGTGACAAGATTGTGTCTAAAAGATCTAAGCTATGATTTCCCAAGTTTGCCATATGCATGAAACAAAGGCAGTCCTTCGCAATGCACTTTTTTTGTCCCCAATCCTTTGGTCTGTTTCTCATGTTGAGGTTAAAGAGGAAAACTTCTTTATCTAACTTGCATGTCTCATGCAAATATGTGAATGGAGAAGAACTGCCTTTCCTAATTCACATTTCTCCAAAGTTTGCACTGCAGTTCCAGAAATTGTGTTTTAAATGCATAGACAAATATTCATACAGGAGAATTGGTCACCCAAAGTTACATTTGTTTATGAAAATAATGTATTATTTTAAATATTGTATTGTAGTACAATAATGTACTAGATTAAGGAACTCTACCTGCAACAATTGCATACAGTATATAGGGGAAAATGTATAAAATGTTAACAAAATATGCATTAAAATATGTACAAAGATTTCTCATACCGATTAAAAACAACCAGGACAACATACAATGGCAAATTGACCATGTCATATCTCTATGAAATGAGGGCTACTAGTCGTTATGGTAGAATGTCTTCTCCAATATCTGAAGACAATTCATTAGAAAACAAAGCATGAAAATGCTGCTCTATTTGACAGCTTATTGTTGCATGTGGACTGGTGTCAGTTCTTAATTCTCTCAAGATTATTTTAATGTTATTCCTGTTTATCATGAAAAAGCAAAAACCTCATTCTGTCCTTTTTTAAATTATCAGTTCTGTAAAATTGTATTGTCCTCCTCCTCCTCCTCCTCCTCCTCCGT
>JAEANM010000999.1:0-21370 GCA_017656035.1 Myanophis thanlyinensis
AATTATTTTAATAGGTTTTTAACTGTTTGTTGTACTTGTTTTTATTGGCTGTGCACCGCCCCGAGTCCCTAGGGAGAAGGGGCGGTATATAAATCAAATAAATATAAATATAATAGATAATTTCTTTTTACATCTTGTACCTTGAGCATTATTTTAAAATTGTCAGGCTTAAGTGTACCTGTAATTCATGCTCTCAAAACTTCCCCTTTGCCGCATAAAATGTTTGCATTATTAATTGAAATATTAATTGAAATATCAGTTTCTAATAAAATAAAGTATAATTTTGGTTTTTATCATTCTTTATCTGAATTGTTTGCTTCTTGCCTTCCTGCAGCAATGGAAAGTATCCAAGATTCTTCTGTTGAACAGCAAGGCTCTGACAATGACTCTGACACAGAGAGCAGAATAGATCCAGATACCCAGGCCCTGGAGTATGTGGAGCGCGTTCTTGGAACTTCAAGTCAGTCCTGGCAAGGAACCCAGTGTTTGCCTCCAGAGTCTCTCTCAGTAGGTGGTAGAGTCCAAACATCAGACCTCAAATCACCTCTAGAACTGAAAAAATCTTCTATTGTTGAAGAAACTGCTTCAGGGCTGTTATCTCTTCCTCTAGAGTTGATTTTAGAAATCTGTTCCTACCTGCAAGCCAGATTTGTTTTGCATGTCCTTCCTTTAGTCTGCAAGACACTGAGGGATATCGTGCAAGATGAAGTCACTTGGAGAATTCGACTTTTAAAACAAATTGGCAATTGCTATCCAGTTGTAGAAGGTAGGTGCATTTTCTTTCTAGCTGTTGATTATCTATATTTTAGCTTTTCACAAGTAGCTTCTTGCATGATTAACTTTTGATTTTAGGGGAAGGTGGAACTGGTGTTTTAAATGTAGATGACATTGGGAGGAAGAAAAGTTAAAAGTAGTTTTCCTTTTTGCCTGAAAAGAAAGAGGGTTATCACTAACTAGAATGAAAAGAAATTTCACTCTTGAAATACTTTTCAAATGCTGTAAAGTGTAAGTATTGCTGTAAGTATTCTGGGTAGAACAATAAATATTTCCTAGCCTTCATTTTTGGAGTGTTGCAGGTAAGCTCAATAATATTGTCTCGGAACTGCTACTACCAAGTCCTTTACAATTTAATATCTTTAGTTCCCAAATTGAAATATTGGAATTTGTCATAAGTCACCTTTGCAGTATTGCAACTCCTGCTCCATTATGTAAAACTGTGTCTTAGTAGCTATCCTTTTTGGGTGTTTAAATTCTGTAAACTATGTTAACACGTACATGTAAAACCACTACATAAACATAAATAAGACATATACCTTTATATTGCTTAAATTATTTTACACCAAACAAAGGAAACCTATCTCTTTATATGTTTTTATTTTTGACAGGTAATGATTTTAACTGGCCAACAGCTTGCATTGAACTAGAGGAACACCTCCAACAGTGGACAGAGAGTGGCAAAAACACAGAGCATTTTTCCCTTACTGAAGGGCACTTTGCTTCTGTTGATTCTGTACTGCTCCTTCAGGTAAAAACCTGTCTCTCTCTGCTGCTTTTAATGATGCAGCATGTTACTGTTCTGACAAAGTATATCCTTCAACTTCCGAAGTTTAGTTAAAAGGAGCATGTTGAAAAATGGTCTGCATTTCTGTTTTTTCTGTCAAAACTTTGAGAAATAACTAACAAAATGTATCTAGCCAAATAAAGTTTCCTCGATGTTATTCTCCATTATAAGCATAATAGGAACTGGTTGTGTATTTATTGGCATTTTATATGAAATTATTCTTTAGACCTAAATGCTGAGTAGAGGATTAACTGGTGACTTTAAAAAAAAGTTGTCTATCACTTAATCTAAAAAATATTCCTTGTTTGCTACTATTGCTTTCCCTGTCATTCTTATTCTTGATTAATTACTGCTAAAGTACTGTACAGTATTTGTCAAACCATTCTGATATTGTCCTGTTAAGATAGAACTCCTTCATGCACGGGGCCCACAATGTGTCCTTTCTGCTGGATCTGATGAAATGGGTAAAGAAAATCAGGGGAAGGCAATTCTTCAAACAACCAAGCCTCATGTCTTAATAGGGATTTGTAGGTCATTATCAGCACCTTGAATTGAACCTGAAAACAAATTGGGAACCAATGCAGCTCAGAGAACAGAGGTATAATGCACATCTATCTTGGATGCACATAACTGCCCATATTTTATTTATCAAATTTAGAAACCATCCATTTTCCTCATAGAGGGACTCTGGACAGCATACATATATAATATTGCCATAGTTTGCACCAGCTGTAGCTTCTAAATGCTCTTTAAGGGCAGGCCTACATAGAGCATGTTACAGGAATCCACCTGGGAAGTGACCAGGGTGTGAGTAGCAGAGACTATTCATTAGAAGTTGTTGGGTTTTTTTTACTGAAAAAAAGTTGGATGTCTGCTCACTGTCTTTGTGATACTACTCTGAAATATGAGGGACACTGACTTGTATCATTTGATTAGCATTTATTTTTATTATCTTATCTAGGGTGGGGATCTGTGTATTTCTGGCTCTCGAGACCGAAATGTCAACTTGTGGGATCTAAGGCAGCTGGGCAAAGCACCGGAAAAAGTTCTAGTGAAAGTGCTGGGGACAGAGCGCAACGGAACACACAAGGTACACTGGAGATTCTGAAGCAGATCAATGCATTAAACATAAATATTATTATTATATAATAAATAAATAATAAACATATTATTTCAGAAATTCTGTATCAACCCTCAAATTTCCATTTGATAGCCCCATTCCATTGTTTAAAGCAGAAAATAAAGTGCAACGAGTTTGTGTGTCTGTGTGTGAAGTATATGCAGGTAGTCCTCGAGTTACTATTGTAATTCAGCCCTCAATTATAGTCATAAATAATGATAGTCATATAGAAGGTCACCACATGACCAGAACCAGTTTTATAACCTGTTTTGCAGCAGTCATTAAGCAAATGCAGCCATCATAAAGTGAAAACTGTGGTCGTGCAAGCCCATTGTTTTCTATGGGGCAGTTTTGTCAGAAACCAGAAGTAAACGCTGGTTTCCTGCAAAATTGCAATTCATGACTCTGTGCCTGCAGGATATTGCAAATTACTGTAATTGTGGGCTGGTTGCTGAGAGCCCAAAATAAGGTGTCATTGAGGGATCAGACATCAGAATTTCAGGATGAAGTTGTAACTATGTTCTAAGGGACCCATCATAACTTCAAACAGTTGTTAAATGACTGGTTGTTAATCAAGGATTACCTATATGTGTATGACATCCCTTGTGATTTGGGAATTTTCTAATGAATAGTTGTATATCACTGTCTCTCTTGAACATTAAACCTTCTCCTTTTACAATCTTCCCTGGTAGCTTCTTTGTCTTTTACTATAAAAAAATAAATAAAATGGCTGATGCTTTTTTAAGGCTACTTAGAAAGAAACATGCAGGTAGAAACATGAGGTATATGCTATCCTGGCAGAAATATGGCCTGTTGCTTCCAGGAAATAGATGACATTTAAGACCTTTCAATCCTCTCTAACCTCATTCCCAGTGAAAAGGAAGGGAATGCTTCATCACTTTACTATTGTGATGCCTCAGTGCAATATCTTCTGCAGTGGATATAAAAAGTCCACACAACCCTGTTAAAATGCCAGGCTTTTGAGATGAAAAAAAAATCAGACCAAGATAAATCACTCCAGAATCCTTTTCACCTTTAACATATCAGTTGTACAATTCAATTGAAAAACAAACTGAAATCTTTTAGGAGGGAAAATAAAAATAAAAAACTTACAATAATGTTGTTGCATAATGATGCGCACTCTTAAACTAATACTTTGTTGCAACATCTTTTGGAGTAGGACTTATATCAGCATAGCACATCTTTCCTTGGGAATCTTTGCCCGCTCTTCCTTGCAAAAGCATTCTGAATCTGTCAGATTGCAAGGGTATCTCCTGTGCCCAACCCTCTTCAGGTCACCCCACAGATTTGCAGCTGGATTCAGGTGTGGCCTCTGGCTGGGCCATTCCAAAACTTTGATCTTCTGGTGAACTCATTATTTTGTTGATTTGGAGGTATGCTTTGGGTCATTGTCATATTAAACGGGGACATTCCTCTTCATCTTCAGAATTTTAGCAGAGGCCTGAAAGTTTTGTGCTAATATTGACTGATATTCGGTGCTGATATTGACTGATATTTGGAACATTTCATAATTCCCTCCACCTTGAATAAAGCCAAAATTCTAGTTGAAAAAAAAAACAGCCCCAAAGCATAATGCTTTGTCTTCATTGTAGACATGGTGTAAATTTTGGTGATGCGCAGTAATGTTTTTGAGCCAAAGATACTTCTAGAAATCATGGCCAAAATGTTCATACTTGGTCTCATCAGACCATAATACATTTTCACACATGCGTTTGTCAGTCTTGATATAGGTTTTTGCAAAATAAGCGTGGATTTTTTAATTGTAAGAAAAGGCTTTCAACTTGCCACCTTACCTTGTAGCCCAGATATAAGAAGAATATGGGAGATTATTGTCATACATAGTAGAAACCCAGAATTTGCCAGATGTCTCTGCGGCTCCTTTAATGTTGCTGTAGGCTTTGGCAGCTTCTTGGATCAATTTTCTTTTTAGTTTTTCATCAATTTTGAAAGGACAATCAGTTCTTGGTAAAGTTCATTATTGTGCCATATTTCCCCCACTTGTTAATGACTATGCTCCACAATATATCCAATGGGGAAAAAAAAGTGTCCTTCTGTCGTTCTCCTGACTGATACCTTCCAACAGGTACCTCTGATGCTTTGTAAACTCTTTGCGAACCATGATTTTTGCTGTAAGAAGCAATACAGTAAATATCAGAACAATATTATTAGGACAGCTGAAGTTTATATAGACCTGATCAGGGTCACTTTAATTAACAGGTGTGTATTGAATACTATTTAATATAAGTTTGAATGTGATTGGTTAATTTTGAACAAAACTGCATCCCTACTGATGAGGGTGTGAACAATTATAAAGCCACATTATTCTAGTCTTTTTTTGTATTTTTCCCCCTAAAAGATTTCTGGGGTTTTGTTTTTTTTTCAATTTAACTGTACAGTTATATATTATATTAAAGGTGGAAAGAATACTGAAGGAATTTATCTCAGTTTGATTTTTTTTTTACGTTTGAAAAATCTAGCATTTTAACAAGGGTGTGTAGACTTTCCATATCCATTGTAGATCAAAAAAAAATGTGATATCGAATTGAAACTGAGTTTCTGTTCTGCAATGTTTATTAAACTGCTGTATCTTATTTCATATGTAACAGGAGACTGATTGCCTTCAGAGGGTAAAAGTTCAGAGTATATGAGAAAAAAGCAGAAAGAGATAGAAATGTTTCTCTAGTTCACCTGGAAACGTTATTTGACCTAACTGTAAGCATTTGTTGTAGTTGTTATTGTTATTGCAATGTGTAATCATTGAAAAGATCAGCTGGAGTTGTCATATATATTTTGTCCCTACTCCTCCCCCCTTTTTTTTCCCCATCCTCCACCTAGGGGTGGGTTTGGTCTCTGGCTTCACGTGATAACCGTGTTTGTTCAGGCTCCTGGGACAGCACAGTGAAGTTATGGGATATAGCTGCTGATGGAAAACAGTTTGGAGAAATCAGGTACTGTTGCTGCTTATCCCCTTACACTATATTTATTTGGAAAAGTGAATGGCAAAAGGAAAACTAGATTCAAACAAACAGCATTAATAAAGATATTGGCTTCAGTCCTTAATCAGGGCCCCAGAGAGATTTAACATCCTACTTCCTAAAATCAAATCATGACAAAAGACCTAAAATAGTACAAGTATCCAGTCTTGACTTATATTAAATGTCAGGTAATTTCATCTAATTTTTTTCTTGTAATATTTCTCAAGTATTTATTTAAAAAGTAGATTAATGTACAATTAATATTGTATCAACAGGAAAAAGGAAAAAAGACTAGACAAAGGGTTGTGAAGGAACATTGGAGAGTAAATAAAGACAGGGACAAATGCAGACCTACCCAAAGCCAAAATATCAACTAAATGTTATTTATTATGTATACTATAATGTAAATATTGTACAATAAGCCTTTTCATCTTTCATCTTGACCTTGTATACCTTATCTCTCTGATATGCATATGTACCAGCTTGCAGGTGTTTCTAGAAAGTTTAGAATTTTTTTCTCCCTGTCTTTGTGTCTATGCCCTTGTATCTGGCTGTGAGATATTTCAGGAAAAAATCTTGAACTTGAATAGGTACAAGCTTACAAAGAAAATTCCAGCTCACTTACATAGTAGTTCACCCTATTGCAGGGAGGGAGGTTATTCTACATAAATGTATTACAATTATAAAAACTGCATTGTGTAAGACCACTGCAACCTTCTCTAGTCTTATATTTCTAGAATGTCCATACTAACATGCTGGTTTTAGATCCAGAGAGCTGGAAGTTACAAATATAATGAAAACAAACATAGTGGACCATTGGAACACACTTCCAGATTTATCAAACCTTAGTGTAATAGATGTTTCATATAATAAACTAATTTCTGTGATGGATTACTTCATTAAACAGATGTGCAAATTGCATCATCTGCATTAATTTATGGTATTTGAGTGGAATCATTATGCAAATGCCAAAAATCACCAAGATGATATTTTTATCTATTAAAGGTTCATGTTTAATGATATTCACATGTTGTTGTTGTTAGTTGCAAAATCATGTCTGATCCATTGCAATCACATGGACAATATTCCTCCAGGCCTTCCTGTCCTCTACCGTCTCCGGAGTCCATTTAAGCTCACTCCGACTGCTTCAGTGACTCCATCCATCCACCTCATTCTCTGCTGCCCCTGTCTTCTTTTGCCCTCAATCATTCCCATCATTAGGCTCTTCTCCAGTGCGTCCTTTCTTCTCATTAGGTGGCCAAAGTATTTGAGTTTCATCTTCAGGATCAGGCCTTCTAAAGAACAGTCAGGGTTGATATCCTCTAGGATTGACTTGTTTGTTCACCTTGTTTGTTCACCAAGGGACTTTCAGGAGTCTTCTCCAGCACCAGAGTTCAAAGGCCTCAATTCTTTGATGCTCAGCCTTCCTTATGGTCCAACTTTCACATTGCAACTGGGAAAACCATAGCCTTGACTACATGCACTTTTGTTGGCAGGGTGATGTCTCTGCTTTTTAGTATGCTGTCTAGCTTTGCCATGGCTTTCCTCCCCAGGAACAAGCATCTTTTAATTTCTTGGCTGTAGTCCCCATCTGTGGTGATCTTAGAGCCCAGGAAAAGAAAATCTGTCACTACCTCCATTTCTTCCCCATCTATTTGCCATGAATTGAGAGGGCCAGGTACCATAGTCTTAGTTTCTTAATGTTGAGTTTCAAGCCAGCTTTTGCACTCTCCTCCTTCACCCACATCAAAAGGCTCTTTAGTTCCTCTTCACTTTCTGCCATTAGAGTGGTATCATCTGCTTATCTGAGGTTGTTGATATTTCTCCTGGCAATCTTAATTCCAATTTATAATTCATCTAGCGTCGCCTTTCTCATAATGTGCTCTGCATATAAGTTAAATAGGCAGCCTTGCCGAACTCCATTCTCAATTTTGAACCAATCAGTGGTTCGGTGTCCAGTTCTCACTGTTATTTCTTGAGCCACCTATAGGTTTCTCAAGAGACAAATAAGATGGTCTAGTACTCCCATCTCATTAAGAACTTGCCACAATTTGTTGTGATCCACACAATCAAAGGCTTTAGCATAATCAATGAAGCAGAAGTAGATGTTTTTCTGGAACTCCCTAGCTTTCTCCATGATCCAGTGTATATTGGCAATTTGATCTCTAGTTCCTCTGCCTCTTCGAAATCCTGCCTGTACTTCTGGTAGTTCTCGGTCCACATACTGCTGGAGACTAGCTTGTAGGATTTTTAGCATAACATTTCTAACATGTGAAATGAGTGCAATGGAATTGGAATGTGAACTGACCTTTTCCAATCCTGTGGTCACTGTTAAGCTTTCCAAATTTGCTGGCATATTGAGTGTAGCACTTTCACTGCATCGTCTTTGAATAGCTTAGCTGGAATACTGTCACCTCCACTAGCTTTGTTGTTGCTCATACTCCTAAATCCCATTTGACTTAACCTTGCAGGATGTCTGGCTTGAGGTCAGTGGCCACCCCATCATGGTTATCAGGGACATTAAGCTCATTCTTGCATAGTTCTGTGTAATTTTGCCACCTCTTCTTAATCTCTTTTGCCTCTGTTAGGTCCCTGCCATTGTGGTCCTTTATCATGCCCATCTTTGCATGAATCGTTCATATCTCCAATTTTCTTGAAGAGGTCTCCAGTCCTCTCTATTCTAATGTTTCTTCTATTTCTTTGCACTGCTCATTTAAGAAGGAATTTTATCTCTTCTAGCTATTCTCTGGGATTCTGCATTCAACTGGGTGTATCTTTCTCTTTCTCCCTTGCCTTTCATTTCTCTTCTTTCCTCAGCTATTTATAAAGCTTTCTCAGACAGCCATTTTGCTTTCTTGTATTTCTTTTTCTTTGGGATGGTTTTAGTTGCTACCTCTTGTACAATGTTGCAAAACTCTGTCCATAGTTCTTTAGGCACCCTGTCTATCATCTAATTCATTAAATCTAGTTGTCACTTCTACTATATATTCATCAGGTATATGGTTTAATTCATACCTGAGTGGCCTTGTGCTTTTCCCTATTTTCTTCAATTTAAGTCTAAATTTTGCAACGAGAAGCTCATAATCTGAGCCACAGTCAGCTCCTAGTCTTGTTTTTACTGACTGTATAGAGCTTCTCCATCTTTGGCTGCAGAGCACACAGTGAATCTTATTTCTGTGTTGATGGTCTGGTGATGTCCATGTGTAGAGGCGTCTCTTGGGTTATTGGAAAAGAATGTTTGCTATGACGATTGTATTTTCTTCACAAAATTCTACCAGCCTGTGCCCTGCTTCATTTTGTACTCCAAGGCCAAACTTGCCTGTTATTCCAGTTATCTTTTGGCTTCCAAAATCCAATTCCATTCCAATTCCCCATGATGATGAGGACATCATTTTTTAGTGTTAATTCTAGAAGGTGTTGTAGGGCTTTATAGAACTGATCAACTTCAGCAGCAGTAGTGGGGCAAAGATTTGGGTTACTGAGATGTTGAATGGTTTGCCTTGGATTCAAACTGAGATCATTCTGTCATTTTGGGGATTGTATCCCAGTACTGCTTTTCCTACTATTTTATTGACTATGAAGGCTACTCCATTTCTTCTGAGGGATTCTTGCCCATAGTAGTAAACCTGATGGTCATCTGAATTAAATTCACCCATTCCTGTCCATTTTAGTTCGCTGATTCCTAAGATATTAATGGTCAGTCTTGCCATCTCTTGTTTGATCAAATCCAGTTTGCCTTGCTTCATGGATCTTACATTCCAGGTTCCAATGGGGAATAGATCTGTACAGCATTGGACTTTCCTTTCACCACCAGATACATTCACAGCTGAGCATCCTTTCGGCTTTGGCCCAGTTGCTTCACTCTTTCTGTCTCTACTAGTACTAGCCCTCTGCTCTTTCCCAGTAGCGTATTGGATGGGCTGTTTTTAGCCTCCCAACACCCCTCCTTCTGCACATCTAGTATTCCCTCTCCCCAACCCCCAGAGGCATTTTGCAGAACTCCAGAAGCCTCCGCAGCGCTGATTTTCACCCAAAACCAGGCAAAAAATGGGCCGTTTTGGGGCGAAAATGAGTCCTGCAGAGGCTTCTGGAGCTCTGCAAAATGCCTCTGGGGGTTGGGGAGAGGGAATGCAAGACACGTGGGGGGGTTGGGAGGCTAAAAACGGCCTGTTTTTTGGCATCCCAACTCCCCCACGTGCCTTGTATTTCCTCTCCCCAGTACCTAGAGGCAATAATCTTCATTATTCTCTTTCACTCTTATTTTCTTCCCAGAATCATTCAGCCTTTATGGCCTTCCAGCATTTCCAGTTTTGAGTATTTTCTTTGACAAATGTCTATTTTTTTAAATAAAGGTTTTTTTTTTCATTTTGATAAACTTGTAGATCCTACCTAGGTATGCAAGCAGTACTCTGAGGAGATGATGCCACATTTGTTCACATAATAATTGTAATTGTAAAGTTTGGTTAATTAGCTGTATATTTACCAAATTTCCAAGATTTGTGGTAGCAGTATGATATATAAGCTGTAGCCTCTGAGGGCTGGGAGGAGGGAACATATTTGATGGCTGTATTCAATGTATAAGATGCACCACAATGTATAAGATTCCACCACTTTTAGGGGGTGGAAAAGTGCATCTTATACACCGAAAAATACGGTATTTATTTTTGGGTGCCTTCAAGCCAGTCTTGACTCCTGATAACTATCTGGACAAATCTCTGCAGTTTTCCTGGCAAGATTTCAGAAGTGGCACAGTCTGCTTCCAAGGGCTGAGAGAATCTAGCCCAAGATCACATTGCTGGATTTGTACCTAAGGCAGGATGAAAACTCAGGATCTCCTGGTTTCTAGCTTGATGCTTTAACTACTACACCAAACGGGCTCTCCTTTTGATAATATACCGTTTTTTAAAGGGAAAAAACATCCCATTTTTCATACAGTATCACTAGAAATTAAGCCTTAATGATTCCTAATCAACTAGTATTCTGAGTGAAGATAGAATATATTAGTCATCTATAATCTAAAATATTGGAGTACCAGGAAAACTTCACCTTTAGTGAAACATCAATTTTGTGAACATCAATTACAGAAGCAAAACTTACATTCAACCATGATTGGGATCCAAACACTGCTTACTTGTTCATCAAGCTTCATTTGGTATCTCATTTCTTAAGGAGAATTCCATGCTATTGTAATGTATTGGCATATATATAAAGTATGTTCAGGAATTACACATTATTGAATGAAATTACAAATAATTTTCAAAGCCATAAATATCCAACTGTATTAATACAGGCATTTGTGTTTCCTCTTACCCATATCTTCAATCACCCAGGTTGCAGAAAAAGCAGAATGTATTGGTTCAGCTCTTCTTAATAGAGGCCTCAAGCCATCTCCTGACCAGTTCATAGGACTTTTCTCCCAGAACAGACCTGAGGTAATCAAATATCATTAGTTTAATAAATCCTATTAAAAAAAGAATGTTTAAAAATAGAGCTGTAATGTTTAGTAAAATCTTCCTAGCTGTGGAACATCTGTCCTGATAGGCATGATTCCTGTCCTCCTGTTGGCTTTAATGCTTGAGATTCTTTTGCTTTCCCTTGAAAGATATGCTTTCGCTTACCTTAGATGTAAGTTGCCCATAATTCGGTGTTTCATTGAACCTCAGAAATCTTGGCAGCATGAAACTAGTGATAAATTAGAGCAATTAGCTACTGTTGCTTCTGACAGGCCTTTAGAAATAGTGGATAGTTATTATTGTTTTTAATATTATATGAGTTATAGATAGGCCACTATACTTTTGAGATTGCAGATCACAAAATTGAGTTTTAACTATGATAGTTAAATGTTTTGTATATGCAAATACTGGCTCACTTTTTTATGTTTTTCTTCTAATAATTCTTATGTATTTGTGAATTCAATTTTCATAAGAAGTCTTCACTAACCTGATCCAGGAAAATAGCTGTGAAAGTTATCAAATTTTTATTATTAATGTTTATAAGTTCCTAGCCTTGTCACTTAGTGGCATTTAGCCTGCTGTCATATTATGCCTTGCATTTTAAGCTTTACCCAGGAGTTTATAATGTTGGAAATATAGACATTGATAAATTTATATGTAGTTTTTATTGCAATATATTACTTGGTTAATCTTGATTATCTTAGGTTCCTATAATACAATAGCTTTCAATCTTTAATACAAAGAAGTAGTCTAGTTACAGTATGTTCTATTCTGTGCAGGAAGTTTGATACAATGTCTATTTATCCATAGTTTTATACATACCTTTTCTTTCTAATTCCTTTGTATTCCAAGTTCATAATCTACATGCCTAAATTTAATCTAATGTTAGGTATCTACATCCATGTCTCCAGCCATTGTATGGTAACTCTTTACCATAATTATCCACTCTACAGAATATTTTTTTAAATGTACACCTTCTCCCTATTGGTTGATATAGAATCCAGGATGGGTTCCTTCCACTCACGCTGATTGGCTGAGTCTGTAAAATGAGTTGTGACCTCGCCTTGTGCGACCCTACTGGTCCCAGCGTTCACTCAGCCACGCTAGTGAACGGTTGGAAATCCTTCTCCTGGTATTAGTTAGTGTTAGGAGGTCAAATTAGAATCTGAGATAATAGAATAATTTGATTTTCAGAACTCAGGGGATCAGGCCTCTGAGACTTAGATAAATTCGCTGCAATTAATTCAGTTTCCAGTTGTATCGAGGATCGGACGAAAAGGACCACAGAAGAGCAGGTATCTCCCGTCGCGGTGGATTGAGAATCCAGCCCTAGGGTGGGGGGGGGGAGGGGGAATCCCCAGCCTCGGAGACCGACAGGCAAAGAAATCCCAGGGGAGCGAAAACGCTCCCAAAGAGCACGCGCCAGGGATAATCACCGCTGGCGCCAGCAACTGTAACTAGCGGAGCGAGACAATCCCCGGGAAGCGCAAAAACTCCCGAAGATGCAAAAAGCTTAAATGCTGTGTGAGGGGATCCCCCGGGAAATCAAAGGTTTCCTAAGAGAAAAACTTTTTAAAAATCTGTCAATAGCTGGGCGAGAGGATTCCTGGGGAACGCGAAGGCTCCTGCAGAGACCGGCGGCGAGTATTACTCTGCCAGGGGTTGAGCGACCATGCCATTTTTTCCTGACATGAGGAAAAATAAACCCACCCCCTCCCATTTCCTCCTCCTGTTGCTGAAAGCAGCAGCGCGGGAAAACAATCATTAGGAGGCGTTACCTCCCAGCAAGCATTACCTTTAAATACCACGCCCAATTTAGCCGGCCAGCGAGCAGAGGCGCAGCTTCCGGAATCAGCTGAAGAGTGGAAACAAAGAAAAAGGGATTTTAAATCTCGCGCCTTAGCAATCGCGCATTAAAGAGCCGGACAAGGAGTTCATTACAGAAGATCACTGATAAGAGGACGGCTCCCCCAGAAGATTAAAGGAGTGAATCAAAATCGCCCAAGCTTCCTCCTGGCTGTAACCCTAATACGGGGTGTTCCCAGGAGTTGAATAATTAAGCATACAGCTGGCTGTACCTCCATTGGAGGGTCCCCAGCCGAAGCCCAGACCCCAATCCTCACCAATACATAACAACAAAGATTATAATGGATCCGATTGGGGCAACCAGTGGTGAGGCAACCACCCAGAGGGGGGGCAGGAAAGCCACTGCTAAATGGAAACATGTTTCACCTTCTATGACGGGGCCCTCAATGAGGGCCAAGGCCCCTCGCATCGCACAGCCCTCGAAAGCAGCAGAGAGGGATGCGGCTCGACGCCAGCGGGCCATAGAAAAACAGGTGGCTAGGGCGACAAGGGAGACCCCTAGAGGGGAATTACAGCAATTGCAGGAAGGGCCGGTTTCTCCATTATTGAATATCCCACCCGGCCAAGAAGACCTGCAAGAGAGGGATCTTTCTCCTGAAACAACTGCAGAGCACGATCAGGCTCCAATTGCGACAGATAATCACAACCAACCGCAGGAGACAGAACTGGAGGATCCCTTGAGGGAAAAAATCCAGAAACTCATTGATGAAGCATTCAACCGGCGTCTGACACAGGGACACCAGAATAAAGTAAATCAAGCTCACCACAGGAGCACAGCGGAACCTGCATCGCTGACCCGATCGCAGGAAGGGCAAGAGGAGTACTCAGGCTCAGAATCGGATGAGGACAGCATGATCCAATATTCAGAGGAAGAAGGTTCCCTCCTATCTTACGACGAAGAGGACCAGCCACAACCAACCACATCCATGGGCGTTTTTCGCCCAACGTTGTTCCGCACATTGCTCAACAGACAACTGGGAAAAACCGCATCAGACAATAAAGCGGCGGTACCGATTCAAGATGAGGCGCAATTATTATTTGCACAGCAAGCAACAAAAGCAGAGGAAGTTCCAGCCCCAAAACTCTTTAGAGATGTAGTTCAACGGCAATGGAACTCCCCGACAACTATCTCAGCACCACATGCTAATGAGAAGAAATTTTACAATTTGGTAGGGGAGTTCGACAAGTTGCTGGAACTTCCGTCAATAGACGAACCGGTGACAACACTCTCATTCCCTAATGCAGTTCTGACTAATGTGGAGGATGCCCTACGAAGAGAGGATAAAAAACAAGAACAGGCTCTGCGAAGGGCCCACCAGTCCGTGGCATGGGCGATCAGGGCATCTGCTACGACTTCGTTCTTTGCCAGAGCCTCTATATTATGGATGCGACAACTCCAATCTCGCCTAGCCCCGACAGACGTCAGGGCCTGACAGGATGTCAATAAGATCATTACAGCAGCGGAGTTTATGGTGGATGCCACCTTGAACGCTGTGAAATTCTCAGCACGAGCCATGGCATCCACGGTAGAGCGCGGAGGCTCTTGTGGCTGTGGGCATGGCAAGCGGACTTGAAACATAAAGTCTGATTAGCGGCAGCTCCTTTCAAGGGTGATAAGCTGTTTGGAGAAGCATTGGATCCTGTCCTGATAACCAATAAAGACGGGAAAAAAAGACTTCCCTCGGGCAACCGAGGAGCGGACCGCAAATCTAGGACCTATTATAGAAGACCAAATTTCCGAGGACAGGATGTCCCGTCCACATCATACCAGAGAGCCTACACACAGTTCCCACAGTACCAGGAACGACAGTATCAGGACCGACAGTCCTTTCGGAACTTCAGAGGCAGACAGTCCTACAGGGCAGCCAAGAAGCCCTTTCGGGGAGGACCTAACAGGTCATTCCAATGAGGGAAATGACGAATCATCCGCTCTTCCCATTGAAGGCCGGCTGGCTGAATTCGCCGATCAATGGGAAGAGACCTCGGCGGACAGGTGGGTTCTCAACATCATACACAACGGCCTACCACTAGAGTTTATATCCATACTGCCTGCACGCTTCTTGCATTGTCCGGTGGCAAGGGACGGTACAAGAAGATCTCTCATGTCAGAAGCCATACATCATCTTCTATCCACACGGGCCATAGAACCAGTGCCTGTGGAACAAAGAAAACAAGGGTTTTACTCAATCCTATTTGTAATTCCAAAGGTATTGGGAGGCTGGAGAGCCATTCTGAACCTCAGGAGCCTCAACAGGTGCCTGGTATACAGGAAATTCAAGATGCATACTCTGCGAGGCATACTGGAAGCAATCAGAAAAGGAGACTTGCTTGCCTCGATTGACCTCACAGAGGCCTACCTTCACATACCCATCGATCAGGCACATCGCAAATACCTGAGGTTTTGTTATCAGGGCCGACACTACCAATATCGGGCCCTACCCTTTGGCCTTTCATCAGCGCCGAGGGTTTTCACAAAGATTATGGCGGCAATCAGAGCCCACTTACGGACCATACCTATCAGGATTCGATGCTACCTGGACGACGTCCTGATACAATCAGAGTCGCAGAGAAAGGCCAGTCGAGAGAGGGACATGGTAATCCGCACTCTACAGGACCATGGCTTCTCCATCAATTTCAAGAAGAGACATCTGAGCCCGACCACGCGTCTGCTGCACCTGGAGGCAATAATCGACATGGAACTCTGCATGGTCTTCCTGTCTCCAGAAAGGCAAGCAAGCCTAAGGACCCTGGCACGGCAGCTTCAGAGCCAGAGGTGGGTGCCTCTGGCATCCCTATCACGTCTCCTAGGGAAGATGGTGTCATGCATAAACATTGTGCCGTGGGCAAGACTGCATACCAGGTCCCTACAGTGGACATTGCTACCATTCCAGAGGAACCGTACCAGCCATTCTCATCAAAAGATTTTGCTGCCGCAGGAGGTGCGGAGATCCCTACACTGGTGGAAATCCCCAGCGATGACGCATGGTTCTCTATTCCAGGAGCCAGACAAAATCGCAGTGACCACAGATGCCAGCCTTCTGGGCTGGGGAGCACATGTGGGGCACCGCATGGTGCAAGGCATCTGGTCCGAGATGGAGAAGCAGGCCAGCATCAACTGGCTGGAGCTCAGGGCGGCACGCTTAGCTCTATACAAGTTCCAGTCCTTGATAGTACACCGTCATGTGTTAGTCTGGACAGACAATACAACGACCAAAGCACACATCAATCGACAAGGAGGCACCAGGTCACTGGCACTCATGAAGGAAGCCCAGTTGCTGGGAGACTGGGCAGAAAGGCACTTGCTGACTATTAAGGCAGAACACATTGCCGGGGTAGACAACAAGAGGGAGGACTGGTTAAGCAGAGTGGTGGTGGACCAGGCCGAATGGCGACTTCATCCGAGATACTTCCAACAGGTAATGGAGCGATACGGCCAACCAGTAGCGGATCTGTTCGCGACATCCAGCAACGCTCAGCTTCCTCGCTTCTTCTCCAGGTATCAATCTCGGGGAGCGATGGGAATAGACGCGATCCGATGCTCTTGGCTGCGGGGACTACTGTACGCATTCCCGCCCATACCCCTCATCCCGAGGGTAATCAGAAAGATGCTAGAGGAACAAGTGGAATTGGTATTTCTGGCTTCCCATTGGCCTCAAAGACCGTGGTTTGCCGACCTTCTAGACCTGTCTGTGGCACCACATTGGCGAATCCCAGTCGCGTGGGATGCATTATCTCAAGGAGACACTCTTCATCCAGATCCCCTATAGTTACAACTGACTATTTGGCGGTTGAGCGGGAAGCATTGAGCAGAATGTCATTATCCTACAACGTGATTTCCACCATTCAGGCGGCCAGGAGGGCATCCACAAACCGAGTTTACCAGGCTACATGGAAAGCCTTCTGTGAATGGTGTGCAAAAAGAGGAACGAGTCCCCAGTCAACAGAGATACCAAGGGTCCTGGAGTTCTTGCAGGACGGACTGGACAAGAGACTAGCACCCAATACTCTTAAGAGACAAGTGGCAGCGCTGGCTTCGGTGTTATCAATTGGAAATTATTCCTCTCTATCGCAGCATCCATTAGTGCATCGATTTCTGAGAGGAGCAGTAAATTTGAGACCTCCGGTGGTACACCGTTACCCTACCTGGGACTTGTGCAAGGTTTTGCAGTCCCTTACCAAACCACCTTATGAACCTATACGTTCAGTAGCCTTGAGCTACCTGACAATGAAAGTAGCGTTCCTAGTGGCCAGAAGAATCTCAGAACTGGCAGCGCTGTCCATACATTCAGACCTATGCATTTTTCATCCAAATACGGTTATACTTAGGCCGGACCCTACGTTTATACCAAAAATCAACTCCTGGTTCCACAGAGCACAAGAGTTAGTTTTACCGGACTTCTGCCCAGACCCGTCTCATCCCTTAGAGAGGGAGTGGCACACCTTAGATGTCAGAAGAGCGCTACGAGTTTACATCAAGAGAACCTCGTCTTTTAGGCGCTCACAAGCCCTCTTTATATCCTTCCAGTCACAAAACGCCGGAAACAAAGTTTTACCAGCGACGATAGGCAGGTGGCTATGGTCTTGCATCGCTTCGGCATACCGTCTATCCGGATTATCGGTCCCTCATCGACTTACAGCGCACTCGACAAGAAGCACAGCCACCACGGCAGCGTGGGCAACGAGGGCTCCCATTGAGGAAATATGCAGAGCGGCCACGTGGTCGTCACCTTCACCCTTTGTCAGACATTACAAGATCGATACCTTCGCCTCGGCAGAGGCGTCGTTTGGCAGAAGGGTCCTTCAGAAAGTGCAACATCAAGGGGACCAGAGTAAAGGGACACCGAGCTTGGGTATGTCCCATCCTGGATTCTATATCAACCAATAGGGAGAAGGAGCGTTGGACCTACCTGATACGCTCCTTCTCGTATGGTTGATATAGAATCCAGTCCCACCACACTTGTATTAAGGACTTAGCAGAGAATTAATCGTACCAGAAAGAAAGAGGTTAGGTACGTAACAAACTTGATAGTTAGAGAAAAGATATATACATATAAATAAATATAGACAGGAGAAGGATTTCGTCTGTATCTAGGACTTTGCGAAAGTTGGGACCAGTAGGGTCGCACAAGGCGAGGTCACAACTCATTTTACAGACTCAGCCAATCAGCGTGAGCGGAAGGAACCCATCATGGATTCTATATCAACCATACGAGAAGGAGCATATCAGGTAGGTCCAACGCTCCCTACACTTTAGCCCATTTAAGTGCTAAAGTTATTACATTAAATGGCCAAGTGGTAAACAAAAAATGTAAAAACTTAGTTCAGATATCATGTACTCTTAACTAGCAATAGTCCTTAGACTTACAGTATATACCGCTATATAGAGTGCTTTTACAGCTCTCTTTAAGTGGTTTACAGAGTTTGTATACTGCCTCCAACAAGCTAGGTCCTCATTTTACCGAGCTCGGAAGGATGGAAGCTGAGTCAACCTTAAGTCAGTCAGAATTAAAATCCTGACAGTCAGCAGAATTAGCCTGCAATACAGCATTCTAACCACTGTGCCACTCATAACTAAGTAGGAATACTGTCACTTGAGAATCCTTATCTCCTGAAAGAAAATAACTAATATAATAAAAATCAGAGTTGTTTGTCTATATATTTTTTTGCAGAGGAGAGGCAGGTAATAATATATACAAATGTCACAAGAAGAAATAATATGACTTAAATGCTTGTGTCTGATATTGGTCCTCAAATATGAACAAGCAGGTTTTTATGTTATTAGATTAGATTAGATTTATTTGTATCCCACCCTTATTATTTTTACAAATAACTCAAGGCGTCACACCTTTCTTTTCCTATTTTCCTCACAACAATCCTATGAGATCAGTTGGACTGAAAAAGAGTAACTGACATGGAAGTCACGCAGCTGGCTACGGCAGGACTTGAACTCATTATTATGATGGTTTAACCATTTTTATATACAGTAATTGTGATTACTACCTAGTGAATGTTATGGTAATTAATGGCATGATGCTTCTACGGGTTTTTATTTTTATATGTCTCCTTTATAGCTTAGTACTTTTATTTGAAAAAAACTATATATGTAAAACATATGTCTAGGAAATGCAAATACAAATATGCTTCATTTGCATCTTTCCAAAATATACTATTCTGGTTCTTTCTTTTTTTTTAAAAAAAAAGGGAATGGATGGAATTTCCCATAATGTCTTTGTGAAAAATAGGGTGGCCAGTATTTTCAAGACAGTATGAAAATATTGTAGCGTAGCTACTTTGCAAATAAGGTCTGACTTCTTTGTGTTCTTCTTGCAGTGGGTTATCGTTGAACAAGGATGTTATACTTACTCAATGGTGGTTGTGCCACTCTATGATACTCTTGGATCAGATGCTATCACTTTTATTTTAAATAAAGGTATGTTCTGAACACTTGTGTACTAAACAAAACCCTCGTACTCTGATGAGTCTGAATATCAATAAATATAGAAGCATAGAAAACTGACAGCAGAACAAAATCCAGTGGTCCATTGAGTCTGTCCTTTGAGGCTTTTGTTTGCTCTTGTTTTCTTTTTAATGTATTTATTATTTTAATTTTTTATTTATTTTTTATTTATTTACAAGCATGTTTAAACTTATTTAATTTATGATTGACTCACTATCTCCACTGGAATTTGGTTCCAAACTTTCACTACTCTTTCTGTGAAATAATATTCAAATGTAATTTATCTTACGATACTAACTATTTTGAAAACTGCTATAGCAATAAAACTAGGATGGATTTGTCTCTACCACCATTAGTCATGGTGGTGCAGTGGTTAGAATGCAGTATTGCAGGCTAATTCTGCTGACTGCCACCTGCCAGTAGTTTGACAGTTCGAGTTTCACTAACTCAAGATTGACTCGGCCTTCCATCTTTCCAAGATCGGTAAAATGAGGGGGCAATATGCTGATTCTGTAAACCACAAAGAGAGGGTTGTAAAGCACTGTGAAGTGGTAGATAAATCTAAGTGCTATTGCTATTAAGAGTAACTATAGTAAATCAGTATAGAAAGACTGGCTGCCTCTGTTTGTTTTAGAATGGTTATTAAAATAAGCACTTTTAATAAAATTCCATTAGATAATGGAATTTTATTAAAAGTGCTTATTTTAATAACCATTCTAAGTCATACTAGTCTGCAAAAAGAGAGAAAATTTTGGATCTAAAGATATACAAACTAAGATTACAGATTACTCCAGATTTTGATTATAGACTCCTACCTTGATTGGATGATATGACAAGGTAACCCATTTTCTAATTATAGAATCCAAACTATTTCTCAGATTTGAATTAATAACCCTTTCTCTTTTCGATTTAGCTGATATAACAGTGGTCTTCTGTGACAAATCAGTGAAAGCTGAACTACTTCTGGATAACACTGAGAAAGGAGAAATATCAGCCCTTAAAACAATTGTGATAATGGATCCTTTTGACAGAGACCTCGTGGCCCGCGGAAAAAAATGTGGTGTAGATATCATCAGCATGAAAGAAATGGAGGTAAATAAAACAGATTTTATTGTGAGACATCCTGATTTGAAATACAAAAGCAAGAAGCTTTACCCTGTTGCAAAACTAAACTAATATTCTGCCCAACTGAATAAAGTTTAAATTGGACTTTACATAAAAAAAAACCTCTCAAACTCCTAGCAATGTAAGGATTTTTCTTGGTATTGCACAACATTTAGATGATAGTAAACATTTAGACAGGGGGTCCTTGAAGCAAAACGTGATGGGGGAAAAGGTTCAAGGTTGTTGGGATTCAGCAGGGCAGGATGAGGGGTAAGATAAGCTGTTGGTTGTAATGATGGGCAGAATGCCAAACACTCAGATTTATTCACATATCTGTGGAGGCGCTGCAGGGACCCCAACTTCAGGTATAGGTCATAAGTCCCTTCATTCAGAGCCATTGTAATTTTGAATGGTCACTAAATGAATCATTGTAAGTTGAGGACTACCTTGTATGTCCAATATGCTGGTCCCTTTCCATTTTGGAAAAAAACACAATAAGAATTCAAATAAATTGATTAAATGTCACTGGATATATAGTGGGTAATTTCTTTGATTTGAAGGTTTGATAGTTTGAAGGATGAGAAATGGTCTCAGAACGTGTGAAATTTTTATGAATCTTAGGAATTAAGAATCTGATAAAGAATCTAAAACATTTTAAAACTCTATTCTCTGCCATCACAAACTATCTACTCTTTTAAACAAAATTCAGTGCAACTGTTGAAACAATATACATGAAAGTTTTGGGAATCAAGGAGGTGATTTCAGCTCCTATCTAATTTGCTGTCTTTGGGGGGGGGGGGGGGGGGGGGGGGG
>JAEANM010001000.1:0-12030 GCA_017656035.1 Myanophis thanlyinensis
ATTAAAAGATGCCCAGATACCATGCTGTACACATAATGATATGTTGGGATTAAAAATAAAAAATAAAAATTGTTCAAGAAAAAAAAAGAATGTAATGCTTTCTCTTTCTCCACATAAATATCAATGATACAACAGCATCTTCTCCCCCAAGTTAGACAATCACAAGTTAAACATGTTAAACATCACCAAGCACAGAATTAAACTTCACCAAAGTTACAATGTAATAAAGGGAGGGGCAGTTTCTGTGAGTAAGGCAATAAAGATTAGGCTAGAAACAACTGCCTTGTTTACAGGATTAATCCTGTAAAGTTAATCTTTACAGGATTAACCCTGCAAAGTGGGAAAAAAAATCAAAAGGAGACTTCTTCTAATAACCGGTTCTATAGAACCGGGGTGAACCAGCTGAATTTCATCTCTGGTTCTACTGCTCCTTTATGCTTAGAATTACTTTGGGATAATCATGCTCTCTGAAGCCTACACAAGATTGGAAAGTCAAAAAACATTTATCTAGCAAAAGCAACAGCACTTAGATTTATGTACTGCTTCATAGTGCTCTACAGCTCTCTCTAAGCAGTTTCTAGAGTCAGCATATTTTTCCCAACAATCTGGGTCCTCATTTTACCAATCTCAGAAGGATGGAAGGCTGAGTCAACCTTAAACTGTTCAGAATTGAATTCCTGGAATGAACAATGAGTAACCTGGCAGTAACTGATTCTAACCACTATGACACCATGGCTCTACCAACCTACCTTACCAGTATGGAATTACTGTCCATAATTTCTTGTGTAAAGGCCTTCATCCTGCAATGGATTAATTCAGGCTAATGACAACAACAACAAAGGATTGCTTTGGTGCAGAGGTGAAATTCAACCAGTCCTAGCCTATTCGCTAGAACCAGTAGTAAATTTTCCAAACGGTTTGGAGAACTGGTTGTTAGAAGGAATCTTTTTTCCCCACTTTACATGGTTAATCCACCCAGCCACACCCACCAAATCATGCCCACAGAACTGGTAGTAAAAAAATTTGAATTCCATCACTGCTTTGGTGAGATGGGCACAGCTACAGTATATAGATTTGATAAACAAACAGCATGCACACAAACACACACACAGGTTCCTCTCAGATAGGACAAAATATTCCCAACTTTTTCCAGAATAGTTTGATGTTTGTTATTGCTTTTTGCAAGGTTTTTTTTAGCTATCTATCAAGTACTAACTGCATTTGATCTTACTTAGTTTTTTAATACATGCTAAGGTCATCTAGATATTCACGCCTGTGACAATCCTAAACCCATAGCCATACACTGATTGATACATTAAACCTGATATACAGTACATCTCTTTATTAACAAAGCAACAAGCAATAAAGCCTTCTTGGCTGTATTTTAGAGATCCAGGGTTTTTGAGGCTAGATTTTTTTTTATAATTGACCTTGGCAAGTGATCTTTCATCTTCTTGAGATCCATCTCCTGTCACTCCATGATCCCAGTGCTGTGTAATGAGATAACAAAAATGAATCCATTCCATGCTGAGAAAAGGAGGTTCTAAAAACTACTGCTTGATTTGGTTTTATTTCAGTGGATATTTTGATACTGAGTTTCTTTTCAATGTTCCTTGCTGATCCTATCAAGAAAAACAGCATTAAGGAGAATATCAGTACTTCAAGCTCAGCTGCCTTTTTATTTGGTGGATGAGGTCCTAAATCTTCACGTTCCTCAAACTCAGGGAAAAAGTGCACTATAGTTGAAACCAGATTTTTCCTGTCCCAATGAAGTACTTAAATTCTGTCTTTTTGCCATTAAAGACATAGAATATTAGCAAAAACGAAACAAAATACCCCATCTCAGGACAAGTGATTACTGGAAAAGTTAATAATCTGTTTTCCCTCAAATAAAATGTTTCTAGGAGCTTAGCTTCATTATATTAAGAATTAGAATTGGAGATTAATTATATGTTTTAATATTGAGGCTTATTTTCTAACATAGAGGAACAGAAAATATTGCCAGGAAATGCTACACAGCAGAGTTAGAAAAGGAGAGCAAATCTATATAAAAAAAACCTGTTTCCAGCAACTTAATGGCTTTTATTCACTCTCCCTTTAGTCTATCATCCTTCAAAAATTATCTGTTCAGTTTGATCTCTCTTCAGTAGTTATACCAGGGATTCTCCAGTTGTTGATAAATTATAGTTCCTAGCATCTCCAATCAGTAGGACCCTGGCTTTAAGCTAGAGGTTATCTTCCCAACATTCCTTGTAAGACATGGCCATTTCATTCCTGTGTGAGATGTCAGATAAATTAATGTATAACTTATAGTTTAATGAAGACTAGATGGACTATTGGTTTTATAAGGTTCTTTTTTCAATCTTCCTGTTTAAGTTTTCTCTCATCTTCCAATTTTACTACTGATCTGTCCTCATGCTTAATAGGGATACATATGGCTTTACATTTATCATGTCTTCATATTCAAGGTAGCTATTCCTCACTTGTCAGACAGATTATTAGTCTTTTACCTTCCCGTGTATCCCTTAGACAACCAATTGGTCTTTAACTCACTGGCCCTCTTAAATTCAGAATGCTTTGGACTAAATGAAGTAATGCAACATATGTATATATACTCTTCTTAATTATTCAGTCTATATGCCAAATATATTTAAGGAAAACTGCATTGGAAGAAGATGAATGTTTTTAAAATTGGAGGAAGAAACATCAACAATCTGTGCTATTCTGAGGACACTTCCCTGATAGCTAAAAATTCAAAGAAACCCTCCCTAGTACTAAAAGTTAAGGAGCACAGTGAAAAAATAGGACTAAAATTAAACATAAAAACAAAACTAATGACGATAGGTAGAACAACTAGCCTTAGCTTTTACAATGAAAGTATTGAAGTAGTGGTTAGTTTTTGCATTTTAGGATCAATCATCAACAGTAAAGGAATCAAGAATGCTATCATGTTTTCCCCAAAATATGACCTACCCCCAAAACAAACCCTTGTCAAGCCTAAACGGAAAATATATGCTGCAGTTTATTATTCTATGCTTTTGCAAGTAATATGGTAATTCTTTTAGTCATGACACATCAGAAGAAAGGCCAGGGAATTGGGGAGTTGGGTTTTGATAATAACAACTTGAAGGATGTTATCTTTTTATATTCTTTCTGAAAGTTTCTCATGAGAACCAAGGCCAGTTTGTTAGCACCTGGTGTTTGTGGAGATAAACTTGGATGTCACCTTGACTGGATTGGCAAGCAGCTGACATGTGATAATTAATGGGAAGGAACTTTCAGTTTACTTGGGTGGAGAAACTGAACTGAACTCCATATACGACAAATGATGCCGAACCACAGCCAGAAAGATAATGATGGACCCCAGCCATCCGAACAACAGACTGTTAACTATGATGTGGTCAGGAAGATGCCTCCACTCCCCAAAACACACACAGAGAGACTAAAGAGAAGCTTCTTCCCACAGGCAATACGGACCCTAAACCATAAACCAGGACTAAATAGTATTCCCACAATATACCTCTTTCAATCACCCTCTAACTTATTCTCCTACCCTGTCTATACTATTACTTCTTGCTCTACTACCTATGGTCATGAGCAGTTGCATACACATTTCACTGCATTTCATACCATGTATGACTATGTATGTGATCAATAAAATTTGATTTGATTTGATTTGAAAGCCCAGGAATTTCAGATTCAGGATTTCTCCAGATGTACCAATACAATGTCTTCAATAAAATCTTATTCTAAGGACTTTTGTTTCTTTGGAGTTCTGATTAAATCAGAACAGTGGATGCTGTGTGGAACCCTGACAGCCCTATCCTGATTTTCACACCTGTGCCTAATATAAGCCCTCAAAAATAAACCTCTAGGAGAATTACAGAACAATGTACAGGACATTGAAATAGAAGCAAGTACGTGGGCAGATCATAATCTAATGCAATTTAAATGGAAAACTCAGACAAAAAGATGAAAATGGACACTAAATAACACCATCTTAAAAGATAAAGAATTTATTCAAAGTATGGATAAGGATTTAGACTTTTTTTAAAAAGAGAACAGAGCAGAAGATACATCAGCTCAAAATGTTTGGGACACTGCTAAAGCATACATCAGAGGCTTAGTAATGACATACATGGGGAAGAATAGGAGAAGGAAGAGGCAAAAAAGACAGAAGCTGGAAAATGAATATGAAAGACTGGAGAGGGAATCCGAAGAAGTACCATGGAGGAGGAATATTAGGAATCAGATGGAGGTGATTAAACATAAACTTTGGCTATTGGATAAGGAAGAATTAGCACAAAAAGTCAAAAGTGTTAAATAATTTTTTTTGAGAATGCGAACAAACCAGGGAGATGGCTTGCATATAAATTGAGAAAAGAGAGACAAAAGAAAGTGATTCATATATTAGAGGATATAGAGGGAATAGGTCAAACTCAAAATCGTGAGAAAAAGAAAGTGATCCAAAGATATTATGAACAATTGTATCAAAAAGAGACAATCACAGAAGAATAGATATATGACTATTTAAAAACAGCTAATCTACCTAAAGTATCAGAAGAAGTGAAAAGTATGCTGACAGAACGGATTAATATGACTGAACTGACGGAAGCAATTAAAAAACAAAAGAATGAGAAAACATCAGGACTGGATAGATTACCGGCAGAATTTTATAAAAGCCTACAAGTCATTTGGGGTTTACAAATGTTAACTCTATTTAATGAGGCTTTATTAAAGGCAAAAATACCAGAGTCATGGATAGAAGCATATATAACTCTGATTCCAAAAGAACGCACAAACGACAAACAAAGAACTATAGACCTATGTCTTTGTTGAATGTGACTACAAAATATATGTATCAATAATTGCAATAAGATTGAAAAGATTTCTGAATGATTTTATACATCCTGATCAGAATGGATTTCTCTCAAATAGACAGATTAAAAACAACATGAGAACAATATTAAATGTTCTGGAATACTATGAAGCACATCCAGGAAAGCAAATGGCTTTGCTATTCCTGGATGCACAGAAGGCATTTGATAATATAAATTGGCAATTTATGTTTGCACAATTAGAAGAAATGGACTTTGGAGAAAAGTTTATTAATATGATTAAGGCTATTTATTACAAGCAAACAGCCCAAGTGATGGTTAATAGAGATATGACAGAAAAAAATTATATAAAGAAGGGGACAAGGCAAGGACACCCATTATCCCCTTTATTATTTATTTTGACATTAGAGGTATTAAACAGAAATGTTAGACAGGAGAAAAGAAGGGGATTGAGATTAAGAAAGAGAAATATAAACTTTAGGCATTTGCAGATGATTTGGTCTTCATTCCATGTTAATGGAAACAATAGATGAGTATGGGGAAGTGGCTGGTTTGAAAATGAATAAAGAAAAGACCAAAATGTTGGTTAAAAATTTAACAGATAAACAAACAAACAAACAAAAAAAGAATTAGTAGATGAAATGGGTATTCAAATAGTGAAAACAGTGAAATATCTTGGAATTTTATTAACAGCATGTTCTGGAACAATTAAAGGAGATAACTATAATAAATTATTACAAACAATTAAAATGGACCTGGAAAGATGGAAACATTTACAGTTATCATTGATGGGGCAGATAGCCACTATAAAAATGAATATTCTACCAAGATTATTATATTTATTTCAGACAATACTGATAAAACTAGATAAAAAAATATTTTGAAGCTTTGAATAAGATGATGATAAGTTATATATGGCAGGGAAAGAGAGTAAGAATAAAGTTAAAATTATTACAAGATGCAAGAAAGAGAGGGGGCTTCAGACTACCGGATTTTGAATTGTACTATCAATCTGTAATATGTGGATGAAAGAATGGATAGAATTGAGAAATGTGAGACTATTGACACTGGAAGGTCATGATCTACAACTGGGTTGGCATGCTTTCTTATGTATGGAAAGAATAAGACACATGGATATTTTCAAAGGCACTATGTCAGAAACGCACTACAGTTAATATGGGAAAAAGTAAGACAGAAATATTACTTGAAAATACCAGTCTGGTTATCGACAATAGAAGCAACTACCCACCCAAATTTGGTGGACTTGGGAAATATTGTTAGATATGAAGATATTTTGAATGTAAAAGGGGAACTCAAGACAAAACAAGAATTGAATGCACAAGGGATTGATGTGACTTGGTATGTACAGATGCAGATACACTCCGGATACAAGAAAGATGTGAAATTATATGGTTTTTATAGAGACCCAACAGAATTAGACCAAATAGTGAGGGGGGAGGATGAAAAATTAATAAAAAGGATATATAGTTATTCATTGAGCAGAAAGTTGGAGGAAGAACAGGTAAAGGAGACAATGATTGCCTGGGCAAGAAATTTTGGTTATACAATTGACTTGGATGCTTGGCAAAAATTATGGGACAGAAACTATAAAGCAACAATGTCAACAGCATATAAATAAAATTTGTATAAAATGTTTTACAGATGGCACTTGGCACCGACAAGGTTGGTAAAGACGTTTAAGGATAAATTAGCTAAATGCTGCAAGTGCCATCAAACCCCCGGGTCATATTACCATATGTGATAGTCATGTCCTATGACAAAAATTTTTGGGGATAAAGACACATATATGGTTGGAAAAAATGATTAAACAACATATAGATTTCAAGCCAGAAATATTTGTATTGGGTATAATATCAGAGAGTTATAGCAAAGAAATTGTATATCTGATTTTACATGTATCAACAGCAGTGAGGATAGTATTTGCTCAAAATTAGAAAATGGAGGAAATACCAACAGAAGGAAAAGTGGTTACAAAAATACTAGAATGTGCAGAAATGGATAGATTTGACTATGGAAATAAATGAAAAAGAAATAAGTGAATTTAATAAGAGATGGGAAGCCTTTTATCAATGGTTAGATGAGAGAAATAAGAAATAGATATAGATAGAAGATAAAGTATGATTGGTATAATAGAGACATGGAGAAAGAATATAAATTATTGAAAAGGCATTGTATGACATAATATGATATGTTGTATTGAGATGTATAATTATGGTTATGTTATATTTAGATAGAAGGTAAAAATTGTTGATAGTAGATAATATATCTACTTACCCAAGTGGCGCGTGAATTGATGAATGTTGTATTTGATTTATAAAATGGAAAAAAAAAACTTTTTATATAAAAAAATAAACCCTGGTTATGCCCTGCCCATGTCTGAATGTATGAGGTGGGGTGAGATGCAGGTGTAAAAATCAAGCTATGATGGGGTGGAGGGTGGAGGTGTGCCCCACACCCTGTAACAGTTTACCTCATTGCACCAGTGGAGCCACTCACAGCAGAATGCTGTGAGGCTCATTGCACCAGTGGCGCCACTCATGGCAGAACATCATGAGGTTTATCATCTCACAGGTGGAGCCACTCATGGCAGAATGCTGCGAGGCTTGTTGCGATTAGCTCCATTTCAAACTGTCCCCTTTGCAAGCAGACAAAGCTCCATCTCCCTCTGGGCAAAAAGTGTTTTGGCAGCTACCACTGGCCATGCCCTCTCCATCCCTCTGTCTGCTTGCCCACAGCCTCAACTGGGGCCAAACTCTCAGCATGCCCTGGCCTCTACCTGCCTTTCCAGGAAAGCAAAGAGCCCCCATGAGGCATTGTGGCCAAGAAGTGTCCCATCAGCAGCTAGGCCAGCAGGCAGGGCAGGTGGAGGCTGGGGCATGCTGAGAGCAAGCAGACAATGGGACGGAGAGGGCATGGCCAGTGGTAGCTGTGCCCCCACTCCCATCAGCACTCACGTTCACCTCCTGCACATATAAAAAAGACCTCCCCCAAAATAATCCTGAGTGCTTATTTTCAAGCCCAAAAGAAAATAAGACTGGGTCTTATTTTCAGGGAAACACAAATATATGCCATAGTATTGCACTTGGTAGAATACTAGTGAAGGCCTTGGAAAAGATAGTCAAATGCTTTGGGATGTCTATACCCCCAAAGCCCAGAATTGTTCAGACTATGTGACACTCTATGGAAGCAAATAGTGGACTTCAAAGAAGCAAAATAAGAACAGTATTGATGCCTTTGAACTTTGGTGTTGTAAAGAAGATTAGTGAAAATATTGCAGCACACACACACAAATCAATGGATCATTGAACAAACCCATTCAGAGTTGTCACTTAAGACTCACATGGCCATGCTCAAATGACACATTTGGAAACATTATGTAAAGACCTAGTTCTCTAAATAAGGCTCTAATGTTGGGGAAGGTAGAAAGAAAGTAAAGAAGAGAATGATCAACATCAGATGGATGGCCTGAGTTACTATGATGATGGGTGCACCTTTGGGAGTTCTGAGAAAACAGGTTAGAAATAAACTGTCACAGAGAAAATGCATTTATGTGGTTACTAGGAGTTGAAAACTACTTGATGGCACATAATCAAACAATCTGAACAATTCTGTCACATCATAACATCCACTTTGGGCAATAATGGGAAACCTGCTTGCTTTTCTACAACTCCTAATAACTCCAGCCATCATGAGCAATAGTGAAGTATGCTCAGAACTATAGATTTTTTGGACTGACCAATCCTGCTATAGGAAAAAGATAACCAGCTTGTGTTAAAATCCTTGATCAATCTCATTCCATTAACAAATGGCCAAACTCAATTAAATACTTTGGCCATCATTGGGCAACAAAGCCTCACCTTCTTCTTTACAATTGCCATTCCCAACTATGTTTCCCCAAGTTATGTGTGTTGAATTACAACTCCCGGAATTCCCATTAGCAGACTTTGTAACAAGTCTTCCTCTGATATTACCTCTATGTTCCCACTGATTTAGAGCCACATATTTTCCAGTAATCTAAAAGAAGCCTCTAGAAATGATTGTATCAATTGTATAAATCATCTTTAAATTTTGAAGCAGAAGGCCACACAAAAACATCATGTGATAATATTTCAGCAGAATAGTCCTTTAAAGCCATCGGAAAATTACATTGGGCCAAAAACTTCCAATGTAAACCATTTAAAAAATGAAAAAAAAAAATAGAAAATGAAATCCAAATACATTTTAAAAAATGAAATCCAAATATATAGTTATCAGTATTGGCCCTTATACTGTAGTTTTGTCAACTGATGGGAGAAAATCAAGCCAGTGTTTCTCCCCATGAAGAAAAGTATAAAAATATTTTTGCTGATATAAATATATCAAGAATATTTAATTGCAATAAAACAAATACCTAACCATTTGTTGTTCCTTCAGAATAGTCTAAACCCATTTCCTGATTTTTTTGTAATACTTGGTAGTTGGGAAATTTTGGGAATTGGAAACCACACATCATAAAGCTGCTGAGTTTGAACAATACTAGTCTAAGGGTAGGTTAGCCCCGTGCATATTGGAGACAAGCTTATGTAAGAAATCCTGCTGGTATGGAACATTTAGTCTACATATACACATACATATACACATTTGCATAACTTGGACTCATTGGAGCCATTTATTATTAAATCAATGGATTTCTCTTGGTAAATGCTTGTCAAATAGAGCTTAGAAATTACTGGCCTGTACTGCCTACAGTACATAAGTGTTATTATCAGTGTTGTGGCTGAAATGTAGATAAACAGGCAAGGTAAGGGGGAGAGAACAGCCTTCATTTCAACAGATTGTCTTTATCTTTCTGTTTCTAGCAAGCATTGCTTTCCTGTCTCCCTGCCCTGTGCTTAATTTCAAGAACACAGCATTGAACCCTTGAGAGACAAACATTACTCTAACACAACATTTTGTTCACTCCATGAATTTGGAGTATGTCCCGTAATGTTCCAAGGCAAACTAATATCCCAATCAATAGAAATGCAAGTTTCCTTTGGTAGAAATTTCATACAGTATCTTGATTAAAATATCAATTCAGTAATTCAAGCAGATCGTAAAAAGGGACTTCAATTTCAGCCCAGAAGAGCTGATTTGCTCAGTAGCAGCCAAGTATAATTCATTTAAATTGAACACACAGGATAAGTTTTTCTCTTTCTGCATTAGATAGGTAGATATACACAAATGCATGCATGCACCCATTTTGTTTGCTATGGTGATGAACAGGTTGACAGATGAGGTCAGACAGGAATCCCCATTATGTTTGTGGATGACATTGTGATCTGTAATGAGAGCAGAGAGCAGGTGGAGAAATGCTCTGGAAAGGAATGAAGGTCAGTCATAGTAAGACAGAATACATGTATGTGAACGAGAGAGAGGGAAGTGGAACAGTAAAGTTACAGAGGGCTGAGGTTAAGAAGGTGAAAGAGTTTAAGTATTTGGGGTCAACAGTCCAGTGTGATGGGGAGTGTGGAAAAGAGTTGAAGAGGCGAGTGCAGGCTGGTTTGAATGGATGGAGAAAGGTCTCAGGAGTGTTGTGTGACAGAAGGGTGTCTGCAAGAATCAAAGGAAAGATGTACAAGACAGTAGTGAGACCAGCTATACTGTATGGGTTAGAGACTGTAGCATTGAGGAAAAGACAAGAGGCAGAGATGGACTAGCAGAGATGAGGATGTTGAGGTTCTCTTTAGGAGTGACCAGGATGGATAGGATTAGGAATGAGCACATCAGAGGGACAGCTCAGGTCAGCTGTTTTGGGGACAAGGTCAGAGAGGCCAAATTGAGATGGTTTGGACACGTGCAGAGAAGGGAGAGTGATTATATTGATAGAAGGAAGTTGGAAATGGAGTTTCCAGGCAAGAGGTCAAGAGAAAGGCCAAAGAGGAGTTATATGGATGTGCTAAAAGAAGACATGAAGTGATGGGGCGTTGGTCCTACCTGATACACTCATTCTCTTCAGTGGGAGAGATGATCCATTCCCACCCTAAGCTCAAGGGGGGATCTTGGTCGAACTGGATGAATTTTATGAATTTAGAGAGGAACAAGGGCAAACATTATAGCAGAACTTCATAGAAATTAGGGGAAAAGGGGCGGCACTGGCCCTTATATATTTGCCACTCAGTCATAGGTCTACTAAAGGATAGAGTAACCCATACGTAAAATGGAGCATCTCTCCCAATCAGAAGGAGAATGGGGTGAGAGTGGAGGATGCCAAGGATAGAGTTGGATGGAAGCAGTTGATTCACTGTGGCAACCCTAATGGGAACAGCCAAAAGAAGAAGAAGATGCATGCACCCATGTATACATACACATAAATATGCAGATACATTTATCTTCATTTATTCCCTTAAAATGTGCCTTTTCCACACATTGTTCATAATTATACATGTTTCCATATGATTTCAAACTATTTGGAAACTACACCGCAAAATTCAAGGTGAATTGATCAAAAGATAAATATATTTAATCCAAATTTTGATCTAGGAACTCAGTCCCCTTTACAAAGAGTACCAAATTTTCTCCCCACTTTATGTCCTTGCAAAAAATGCAACATTTTTTCAGCTGATGTTTTAGCACATGAACTGTTCCTTCTTCACCACATTTCTGGTACCAATTCATATGAATTCCACACAAATTAGTAGACATTCTAAAAATCTTGAGGGCATCAAGATATCCACAAATGGCATGATTATATAAGATAATTTAATATTTAAGAAAATTTCATATTATTTGGAGAACTTCATAAAATGGAACAAATAAAGGATAATTAGTTGAAATGCATATCAGCAGTTTATCTTGACAGTTTTGTTCCAAAGCAAGATTTTGAAAAAAAGATAAAAAACAGAAGATGTGAAGCTTTTGCTCCTTCACTTGGACAATGTTCATAACAACATGAAGAACTAGATTACAAAACATTCCATCCTTATTAAAAGAGTAGGACAAAATGAAAATAGATCACAGAATCTTAAATGGATAGAGGCTGTTAAAATTTTCCCAAAGTGTTATAACAATAGTAGACAGTTTGAAAGGCTGCAAATGTTTAAACTATTGCCAGTGGAGGATGGAAGGCTGCAATGAAAATAATGTTGAAAATTATTTTTCCCTGAAATGAGGAAATGATTAGCACTGATCTCTCTCTCTCTCTCTCTGGCTC